>JAQQAE010011142.1:0-13759 GCA_029823295.1 Pseudamia nigra | reverse complement strand
GGCAGGGTACACCCTGCCTTCGCTCAAGTCAATTACTGTCAGTGCGATATGAATTAGTAAAACTGTACATTGAACCTAATGTCCCCAACTTGGTGCTCTCTGTCCTCTGTTTATGTAGTTTTCTTTTGATCATTTAAAATAAAATACAGTACTTTTCTGCCACTGGGCAAGATTATTAACACGAGAATTCTTGTGTGCTTTGTTTTTCAAGGTGACAGCAACTGAAGCACTGCCAGCAAGCATGTTTATACCTGTACCAAGTCCAGACAGAGAGTCCCAGAGCACCCCTCACGCAACAGCCAACTCAAACTGTGAAGATACAAAGAAGCAAGCAGGTTAGTATCCAACTATGGTCAACATATTGTTTAAAGTATGAACTGAGTCATTCAGTTTGTTTCATTCATTTCTTCTGGATGGGTGTTTTTATTAATGATGAGAGCATGTAGTAGATGAACTTGAAACCAGTAGTTCAGTTCTCTGGATAAACTTTGAACAGGTAAATATCTAACAAAGTGTTCTTTTTTGGGTTCTTATTCACAGATGCATCAGATACGGATCCAGAAAAGGGGGTGTCTCTCCCCACAGAAATAGCCGAAGCACGAAAATCACCTCTGGAAGATCAACAGTCAGAGAGGGATGACGCCACGGGATTTCTGTGTTGGAAAAAAGGCTGTAACCAAGTGTTTAAATCCTCCAACTCCCTCCAAATTCACTTTAATGAAGTTCACAACAAAAGGCCCCAGTTGCCAGTTTCCGATCGCCATGTCTACAAGTATCGTTGTAACCAGTGCAGCCTGGCCTTCAAGACTGTGGAAAAACTACAGCTTCATTCTCAATATCATGTGATCAGGGCAGCAACAATGTGTTGTCTCTGTCAGCGAAGCTTTAGGACACTACAAGCCTTGAAGAAACATTTGGAAACCAACCACCTGGAGCTGAGTGAAGCTGATATCCAGCAGCTCTATGGGGGCTTATTGATGAATGGTGACATTATGGTCATGGGTGACCTGTCCCTTGGTGAGGAGCATGGCAGTCTGGGAGAAGATGACAAAGATGGAGAAGAAAGTGATCCAGAGGAGAAACAAAGCCCAACAGGTAGTGACTCTGGCTCACTGCAGGAAGACTCTGGATCTGAACCCAAACGTGCTTTGCCGTTCAGAAAGGGCCCAAACTTCACTATGGAGAAGTTCTTGGATCCATCTCGGCCTTTTAAGTGCACTGTCTGTAAAGAGTCTTTTACCCAGAAGAACATTCTTCTAGTTCACTATAACTCTGTCTCCCACCTACACAAGGTTAAGAGGGCTCTCCAGGAGTCCACTACTGGTCAACCCGAACCCACCAGCAGCCCTGACAACAAACCATTCAAGTGCAGCACTTGCAATGTGGCATACAGCCAAAGCTCTACTCTGGAGATCCACATGCGCTCTGTTCTACACCAGACTAAAGCAAGGGCAGCCAAACTTGAAGCAGCAGGTGGGATTACTAGCACTACAACTACTACTAATTTAAGTGGTGGAGCATCCAGCATTAGCACTTCAACATCTAGTCCAAGCCCAGCCAGCAACTCAACATCTAGCTCCAACAACCATAGCTCTTCTGCATCTCAAACAGCTCAAAGTATTCTTGGTGGCAATCACATTAGCCAGATTCACAGTATTGAAAGCCTTGGGAATTCGTCTGTGAGCTGCCATTCTTCACCATCTGAGAACCATGATGTAAAAAAGAATAAATTATCAGACATGATGTCTGCTAGAGGTCAACAGCAGCAGCAGCTTCAGCAGCAGCAGCAGTTGGCACAGGCACAAGCTCAAGCTCAAGCCCAGCTTCAACAAGAGCTCCAGCAGCAAGCTGCTCTTATACAATCCCAGTTATTCAACCCAGCACTTCTGCAGCACTTCCCAATGACAACTGATGCACTTCTACCCCTCCAACAACAACAGCTGTTATTCCCTTTCTACATCCCCGGAGCAGAATTTCAGCTCAACCCAGAGCTCAATATTAATAACTCAGCACTTGGCCTAGCAGGATCCACTACTAGCTCTTTGTTGGAAGACCTAAAGAACTCAGCCCAGCAGAGTTGCTTGCAGCAGCAGTTGATGCACCACCACCTTCAGCAGCAACACCAACAACAGCAGCAGCAACAACAGCAGTCACAGCAACAGTCTCACTCACAGGCTCAGGGGCAGATGGCATTGCTGCAACAGAGTGCAACTCTCCTCCAGCAGGCTGAAAAAAAGCATAAATCTGCTTCTCAGAATGAGAAAGACAGAGAAACACAGAGAGAAAAGGACACAGTTGAGAAAAATGAAGACAGTGTGAACAAAGATGCTGCAGAAAGCAAGCCAAAAGACAAAAAAGACATTCAGCATATTGCAATAAACATAAACCATGACACTGGCCTGCCTCCACCTAGGATTGCTTCAGATGCTCGTGGAAATGCTACGAAAGCCCTTCTGGAAAATTTTGGGTTTGAGTTAGTAATTCAGTACAATGAAAATAAACAGAAGGCCCAGAAGAAGACATCTGGATCTACAGGATCAAGTGGTCCAGGTGGCATAACAAGAGTGGTTGACCCCATTGAGGGATTAGAGAAATTGGAATGTGAAGCCTGTGGGAAGCTGTTTTCAAACATACTAATTCTGAAGAGTCACCAGGAGCATATCCACCAGGCCTTCTTTCCATTTCGATCCCTTGAGAGATTTGCCAAGGAATACAGAGAGCATTATGATAAACTCTACCCACTTAGACCTCCTACACCTGAGTCTGCTCCAGCTCCTCCACCACCTCCTCCTCCGCCACCACCACCACCACCTCCACCTCAAAGAGCACCCACACCAAATATTCCTGTCACTGCTGCCTCACTTACACCTCCAACTGTACCTACCCCGCAACCACCAGTTCAAATGACACAAATCCCAATGCCAATGGATCTGCCTCTGTTTTCACCACTCATGATGCAGCCCATGTCTCTCCAATCCTTGCCCACACAGTTGCCTCCACAGTTACCATCTGTTGAGCCAGGCCTTGCCTCTGACCTGGCACAGCTCTATCAACAACAGCTGACACCAGCCATGCTGCAGCAGCAGCAAAACAAAAGGCCAAGGACACGCATCACAGATGACCAGCTTAGGGTCCTGCGACAATATTTTGATATCAACAATTCACCAAATGAAGATCAGATTAAAGAAATGGCAGACAAGTCAGGCTTACCACAAAAAGTCATAAAGCACTGGTTTAGAAACACTCTTTTCAAAGAGCGACAACGTAACAAAGATTCTCCATACAATTTCAGTAATCCACCTACAACAACTCTAGAAGATACAAAAATTGACTCTAAACCTCCTTCACCTGAGCCCCAGAAACAAGAATTTTACGGAAGTAAGAGATCATCCAGGACTAGGTTTACTGACTACCAGCTAAGAGTGCTTCAAGACTTCTTTGATGCCAATGCTTATCCTAAAGATGATGAATTTGAACAGCTTTCCAACCTTCTGAGTCTTCCCACACGTGTTATTGTTGTGTGGTTCCAAAATGCTCGCCAGAAGGCAAGGAAGAATTATGAAAACCAGGGTGATGGTGGGAAAGATGGTGAAAGACGAGAACTGTCAAATGACCGCTATATCCGCACCTCAAATCTAAACTACCAATGCAAGAAATGCAGTCTGGTTTTCCAGCGTATATTTGATTTAATAAAACACCAAAAGAAGCTGTGTTACAAAGATGAAGATGAGGATGGGCAGTATGACAGCCAAAATGAGGATTCATTAGATCTTTCCCATGATTGTTACACTCCCTCTGGGTCTTCCTGCCACACCCCAATGCCCTCCTCTTCAAGTCTCTGCCCACTCCCACCATCCACCTCAGCATTTTCACATCTCCCATCTACTGAGAAAGAAGCAGCATCACCAGCAAATACCTCCAACCCCTATGATGAGAAGCCCAAGCAGCTACCAGACATGTCTGCTGATCCAAGAGAAAACCAAACCTCTATTAAACAGGAAATTGTCCATCAACCACAGTCTGAGGCACATCATAGGTCTCAGAGAGAAGAAAAGATTCAACCTATTTCTAAGCCCATCAAACATTCATCTCCCTCTTTTTCTCAGCAACAAGCACAGTGTGGTCCCTCAGCCTCTCAGACAAGCCAAGCTCCATCTCAAAGCTCTCATATGAGCCTAAATGCACACCTAACCTCTTCCACACAACAACTGGCACAGCAGATGATCTCATACCAGTGTGAGCAGTGCAAGATTGGCTTTCCCTCTTTTGAGCACTGGCAAGAACACCAGCAGTTACACTTCCTCTCTGTGCAAAATCAGTTCATCCACCCTCAGTTCCTTGATCGTCCAATTGACATGCCTTTCATGCTATTTGATCCCAGCAATCCTCTCCTGGCAAGTCAGCTCCTCTCTGGTGCAATGCCACAGATTCCCAGCAGCTCTGCCACATCTCCATCCACTCCCACTTCCACCATGAACTCTCTGAAGAGGAAGTTAGAGGAGAAAGCTGGCACTAGCCCAGGGGAAAATGATAGCACAAACAGTGGAGAAGAACCACAGAGAGACAAGCGGCTCAGAACCACCATCACACCTGAGCAGCTGGAGATTCTTTATCAGAAATACTTATTAGACTCAAATCCTACTCGTAAAATGCTTGACCATATTGCTCATGAGGTGGGATTAAAAAAGAGAGTAGTACAAGTCTGGTTCCAGAACACCAGAGCCAGAGAAAGAAAAGGCCAGTTCAGAGCCGTAGGGCCAGCACAAGCTCATAGAAGGTGTCCTTTTTGTCGAGCTCTTTTCAAAGCAAAAACTGCCCTTGAGGCACATATTCGTTCTCGTCACTGGCATGAAGCAAAACGTGCTGGATATAATTTAACTCTATCTGGCATGTTACCAGACCAGGAGGTAATGCAAAAAATGGAAGCTCTGGAGACATCGAGCTACTCACACATGGTCCCTACTAACAGTGATGGACAAAGTTCCTCCATGTCACCAGTGAATAAAGGCATGGATTTGTCGCCTAGGGCCCTTCTCAGCCCTTCATCCATCAAAGTTGAGGGAATAGAAGATTTTGAGAGTGCAACAATGTCCTCTGTCAACTTGAGTTTTGATCAGAGTAAACTAGATAATGACGACTGCTCTTCTGTGAATACAGCCATCACAGACACGACCACTGGTGATGAAGCCAATGCTGACAATGACAGCGCTGATGTAAAGCACAGCCAAAACAGTAGTGATTACTTGTCTAAGTCTGGGGGCACAGCTCCCATCCTTGAAAATGACGACCAGATGTCCTCAGGGCTGGTTAGCCCCGCAACAAGCTATTATGCCAAGGACTATGAAAATGAAAATATGATTGACCATAGTGAGACGTCTAGCCTAGCAGACCCCTGCTCACCAAGTCCTGGAGCTTCAGGTAGCAGGAGCATTGAGGGTGGGGACCGTCCTGGCCAAAAGCGTTTCCGAACCCAGATGACGAACCTCCAGCTTAAAGTGTTGAAATCCTGCTTTAATGACTACAGGACACCCACTATGCTGGAATGTGAAGTACTAGGCAATGACATTGGACTTCCAAAGAGAGTGGTTCAGGTGTGGTTTCAAAATGCTCGTGCCAAGGAGAAGAAGGCAAAGCTCAACATGGCTAAGCATTTCGGGATAAATCAGACATCCTATGAGGGGCCCAAGACTGAATGCACTTTGTGTGGTGTCAAGTACAGTGCCCGCCTCTCTGTTCGTGATCACATTTTCTCCCAGCAGCATATTTCCAAAGTGAAGGATACCATTGGCAGCCAGATCGATAAGGAAAAAGAATACTTTGACCCAGCCACTGTCCGACAGCTTATGGCCCAGCAAGAAATGGATCGTATTAAAAAGGCCAATGAAGTTTTAGGACTGGCACAACAGCAGGCCATGCAACAGCAAGGGATGTTTGATAACCCTGCAATGCAAGCTCTGAATCTCCAGTCAGCCTATCCAAATCTGCAAGGCATTCCACCTGTCCTTTTGCCTGGGGTTGGCAGCCCCTCTCTTTCCAGCTTTAACTCATCTAATTCAGGTATGTCAAGATTTACAGCTACTAATTACAACATAAGTTCATAGAATGCCTAGTTAAAGATGGGTCTCATGTACTGTAGTATAAGCTATTAATGCAATAAATACTATTACAGTGCCATTAGTTGTGAAGCCTTATTACGAAACATGGTAGTAACAATCCTGCTCAAAAATAATCTCACTTCCTATTAATGTCACTTCTGGCACATGTAACTATTTACTGTAGCGTGCAAACTATAAAATGACAAAAAAAAATGAATGCCATTTCAATAGACTACTAAATATAGTGTAGCTACAACTACCCCTATTTAATTCTTAGAGGTATAGGGTCCACAACAGTGAGAAAAGTATCTCACATTGATAGATTTTCTTCAGGTAGAGTTTGCTATTATATACTTGAGTTTTTTCACTTTTCTCTTCAGTGTTTTCTATTCTATTCTAATTGACTGCTTTTAAAAAAATATACCTATTAACACTTGGATTTTTGTCTCTATTTGAAACAATTTCAGCTTTAACTCCTCCAAAACCTTCAAACCTCCTGAACATGCCTGGTGCCAGTGTTCCCTCGCCTAGTTTACCCACATCTGGATTGCCCAACAAGCCTCCCTCCTCATCGTCCCTGGCTGCGTGCAGTCCATCCCAGACCAACACATCTGTTTCACACTCAAGCCCCACCTCCACATCTAACTCCACCTCCTCAACTACCCAGTCCAGTTCCCGGCATGAACCCCCCAAAGAACGTGATTCTGAGAGGTTGAGAGAGAAGGAGAAGCCCAAGGAGAAAGTAGAGAAGCCTCCAACTCCATCATCAACTGGAAGTACCCCTGCCCCCTCAACGTCTGCTGCCAGTGCCAAGAAGGAGAAACCAGACACAGCTGTGCCTGCCACCTCTATGCCAACACCTGGCATGGAGTATGTGGTAGACCCTGCCCAGCTTCAAGCCCTGCAGGCGGCTTTGGCATCAGACCCTACAGCTCTCCTCACAAACCAGTTCCTGCCCTACTTCATGCCTGGATTTTCCCCATATTACACTCCACAGATCCCTGGAGCACTCCAGGGGGGCTACCTGCAACCAATGTATGGTATGGAAAGTCTATTCCCTTATAACCCAGCATTGTCACAAGCACTGATGGGCCTGTCTCCAGGGTCCCTGCTGCAGCATTACCAGCAATATCAGCAGAGCTTGCAGGAGGCACTACAGCAGCAGCAGCGGCAGCTTCAGCAGATCCAGCAACCCAAGGCAAGCCAAACTCCAGTTCCCCCTCAACCCTTGGGGGATCGCAAAGAATCTGCCAAAGATCCAGTAAAAACAGAGGAGCAAAAGGGCAACCCCCACAGTGAACCCCCCACTTCCTCCTCTTCTTCCTCCTCCTCCGCTCATAATAAAGTACCCTCTGAGCAGAATGAGATGGATGGCAAAGCTGTGGACCCCCATCTAGACCAATACATTGTCCCCAAGGTGCCGTATAAACTGGCATGCCGCAAGTGTCAAGCAGTTTTCAACAAAGAAGAAGCGGCTATTACCCACCTTAAATCTAACTGTTTTTTCGGTCAGTCTGTTGCAAACCTGCAAGAGATGTTGCTGCGTGTCCCCAGTGGCGTAGGTGCAGGGTCTGCAAGTCTGTACGACTGCCTGGCTTGTGACACTACGTTGGATGGGGAGAAAGCACTTAGTCAACACCTGGAATCGGCATTGCACAAACACAGAACAATCATGCGATCAGCCAGAAATGCCAAAGAGCACGCTACTAGTTTATTACCTCACTCTTCAGCCTGCTTCCCCAGTCCTAACACCGCATCTACCTCGCAGTCTGCCACTCATCCCATCAGCAGCCCCCCTCCCACACCAACAACATCAGCCACCATGTCATCTTCTGCTGTCTCTGCTTCCCTGTGCTCCTCTTCTACTACCCCAATCAACACCACAGCTGCCGGCAAACCCTGGCCCCAGGCCCCATTCTCCAGAGCTTTAGCTGGGAAGCCCAATGCCAGTCCCTCCTCTTCTTCCTCGTCTTTTCCTCCAGTGTCCTCACCTTCAACGGTTACCTCAAGTTCATTGAGCACCTCAGGAGTTCAGACCTCGATACCAACAGACGTCTTTACCGACGAGTCTGACTCTGACAGCAGTCAGAAGTCAGCAGACAGGCTGGGCAGGACGGCGGAGGAGCTGCAGCAGCCTGGCTTTGTCAAAGACAGTAATAGTTGTAGTAGTAATCTTGCTAGTGTAGGAACAGACTCCATCAGATTGTAAAAGAGCTTTCAGTGATGGACAATATTTAAAAAACAAAAAAAGACAAAAAAAAATCACAAATGGGAAAAACATAAAAAGCAGCAATGTTAAAAATACATGAAAAGTATACAAACCAATTTCAGAAAAAGATGTGTAAAGACTAACTGCAATTCCAAAGCTTGTAACCAAAAATTTAAATGTTAGTGGATTGTTTTCCCATATCAACATGCTGGTTTTCATTTTTATTTTGCCGTTACTGTTTTGTTTTAATCAAGTGAAATACATGCATTCTAATATATGAGAATATGAAAAGATTGCTGCAGTTATGTTTTGGGTAAAGAAATGCTGTACTGTATGGCAATGGACTGCCTCAAAGTTGACAAATGGCCCAAGAACCCTTTTTAAAGAAATATCCGTCAACAAGTTGTCCCTTTGTTTTGTAATAATTTCTACTTAATAGCACAGCCACAAAAAGCCAGTATGTACTGTATGGGAGAATAGTCTATCAGTTTTCTTGCTATTTAAGCATTCAGATACCAATGGCTTGCAAAAGTAAAGAATAATGTAATGTCTATTTTATTCTCAGGTCAACAGCTCACAGATGTTTTTTTCTGTTACAGAAATTCATGTTTTACACCTTTTGTTTCCAACAGTAGATGAGCATTATTTTTCTTTGTGAACATGGTTTAATAATAGAGTTTTTAAGTTGAATGAAATTATAATAAGGCATTGTTTCTGGGCATTCAAAAAAGGGTAAATGATTTGCTGATTTCAAAATTAGGAATCTTTTTAAAAGGGGGAAATTGCAATCCCATTATACCCAAGGAGACCAGTGCAGACATGAGAACAGGTGATAAAAGAGATTTGATAAGAAAAAAACAACCTTCTGTATTTATGATAGATTTTTGGTGTTAAGTAGAGTGTTGCATTGGAAATGAATTTAAACAGTATGGTAGGATGAAAAAAATCTTTGTGTACATTTAGCTTTTGTATTGTCCAACTTTAAGACGCTTCATTTGATGTTGTCTTGGTCATTCCAATAGACTAGATTATGGACAGGTAATTTATCTAAACTTTATTTCTGTCTTATTCTCAGCTTCTTGGGAAACATTCACCCAAATGCCCCTCCTGACAAGGCAGGATCCTCTTTAGAATTATTTAAATTGTATGGTTTGGTTGGTACTACTCTAACCAAAATGAAAAAGATCCTGGGTGAAATATTATATTATATTTTATTTAATATTTGTGTTACCTTTGTGCACTTATCACTGTCTGACTCCTATTTCTCACTCTACTCGTTCCTCTCTACGCACTTATTTTTCTCTGCTCTCCTGTGTTTGTAGATGTGTACACTACAAAGCAGGTCTTTTGTTCTTCATGTAGTGTGGCTACAGTCGTTATTTTCATTTTGACATTTTTGTTGTCAGAAATGAAAATGAAAAAAGAATACTAATAATAATTCTCACGCTTTAAGACAAAAAGAAAATCCAAAGACTAAACACTTTCACCATTGGTGCATAAAGATGAGAAAAGAGGCTTCTTTATACTTGAGAATTTGTTGCTGTTTTTAGAGGAAAGAAAACAAAGTTTAAATGATAAAGGAGTACGCATCAGAGTTGCCGTTTTTGCTTCTTTGCAAGCAAACAGGTGGCTTTTTTACGTAAATACCAAAAACCAAAAAGGGCCCATGTCCTTGCATTGTGGAGTAGCACCGTTACAGAGCCATTGCAGTTTGTAAGATAGAGGTTATTAATCTTTGTTTTACTTTTTTGTCACATTCAAATGTCCATTTTTTAAGAAAATGTATAAGGTCTGGTCTTCAAGGACATACGTTTTGCTGCTAATGTAGAATTTTGAAAGAAAAAAAAGAGTACCTAGATGCATGCTCATTTTGCTTTTGGCTAAGCTTTAACTAAAACAAACAATAAACCAATTTCTTGCCTCTGCAACACCTTTTTTTTTTTCTTGTTGCAAAAACGGAACTTTGAAGACTGTGAATATATGTTCCAAAGGACATTTTGCCGATTTTCTTTTTGAACAGACCAATGTTTAAAGCCAATGATCTATAACGTTTGTAAAGAACAGTGCATTCCAAATATCACAATGGATTTTTCTTAAGCAAGGACTGATCCTGTTTCATTTAATTGCTTTTAATTGTCACAATCTATTTTTTCTCATTTTTAAAGTGACTGTAAACTGTTGTGTAAATTTTTGCATCATGGGTTACTTCACAAAGTAACCTCCATATGTTATTTTGTGCTGGCATGGAACATTGCTGAAAATCCCTCCATCCAGTCAAGGTTGTTGCTCACTTGTTAAGCAAGTAATAGTGGTTACCAAAAATGTATATAATACATCTGGTACTGATGCGTCTCATAGGTTTAGTATCATTTTTGTCAACATATTACTAATCTCAGAAGGAAATGATGGCTGTTTCGCTGTGTGGTTGCCCCCCTCCTGAGAAAGCTACCGCTGACTTGCCCCATATGTCTACAGGGTGCCACTTCCACACATACAACAGAGTACAGGTTTTTAAGGGACGTCTTCATTCCAAAGCATTATTTCTGGAAAAAGTAGGAGGTTCTTTGAAGATGTCCCTTGGAAAAGTTAGGATGCTTTCATGTCCAAAGAAGTCACCCACTTCATCTCATTGCAATGGAAATGGATGTGCATAGGTACCCCCACCCTCTCACCAATGAATCTATGAACTAAAGTTTTTATTTTTTTCAACCAAAACCAAGACGTGTTTAAAATTGTGAAGACTACTTTTGGCCGCTATTGTAAAGCCAATATAATTTTCTTGATGAAAACAAGGCACAATCTCAGAAATGTTTAAAGTGCTACGAGCAATGTGATTTGGTGTTAATACTACAGCATGCTCTTCAAAGTCAGTAGATTTGGTCTTCAAGTTTGCTTTTTCTCTAAAGTCCAGTACCATGAAATACTATGTTTATTCTTTATTTTGCGAAATCCCTAAGTTGTACAGTTGTTTGCTTTATGTTCATTTTTGACAATGTCAGACATGTATTGTTATTTTCGTATAAGTATTTGTATTTTAATTTAGTTTATGTATATTACTTTTTATTATAAATTAACACTAGCTTTAATTTGAATTGCTGAAAACAAAATCAAAAAAATATGACCTGGCCACTTTATGGTATGAAAATGTTCTTTATATCCATTGTCTCAATGATACTGTTTCTCTTGTTTCCAAAGTGTAATTTTTTGGGCTCTGCTGTGGATGATCTCATTGAGGTCTCTGCATCAGAACCAGCCAGCATGGACTGTGTGAGTTTGTATGTTTCTGTGTGTGTTTTACAAGAGCCAGCATCAATTCAACTTGTTTTTCTTGTTTGCCTTTTTATTTTTATATGTTACACACCAAAACAAACTGAACCACAAAGCTGGATTGTGAAAAACGGAAATTTAGAAAAATCAAATTTTAACAGTAATGATCAGAGATGAGAATGATGATACTGAAGCACTGAGCAGTTTTTATTTTGATTGAATATATGAATGTGGCCAAAGCTTTATGCAGTTGAAACAAAAAGGAAAAAAAAAAAAAAAACATTACAAGCTGTGTCCAACATAAGTGTATATTTTACTGTGGCACAAAATGTTACTGTGGATAATTGGATCCACCGACTTACATTGGGATACTTGATTTTAATGGACATTTACAAAGAGATAAAGACAAGGTTTTGCTGTAGACGTCATCCTTTGCCCACTGTGAAAACGAACATGTACCTGTATACAGATATAGATATATTTAAAACGAGACATCTTTTTTTTTTTTTTTGTCTTATTTTTGAGATTAAGAACGAATGAAAAGTTAAAAAAAAGGACTCTGGGAAACTTTGGAGATCTCATTAGGAGGACATGAGAGGCTGTGGGCACACCAAAACTGGGCATGGGAGCTGAAGGCAGGCTCAAACAGCTTTAAAACCACCTTCTCATTTGATTACTGACAACGCTGTATTGGGAACGAACTCTGGAACTAACGGACATGTGTGACAGAGAGGAAAAGTCCTTAGATGAAACTGAACTTAAGTGGCTCCAGCTGCCTCTTTCTCCTTTCTGTCTGTCTCTTTCTTTCTCCAGCTCTGCCTCTGCTTCTGCTCTTTGATGGACATTTTCCAAATTTCAGGACAGGATGGACAGAGATGCTTGCTTCATTTTTTCCCAGTTCATGTTGCTACCCGTTTCATTTCCTTGTGCTTGTCTCTGGTTGACAAGTAAAGCTCTCGAGTCAAATGGCGGCTCACCCCTATCTCTGTTGATTACATAGTCTAAAAAGAATATTAATAACAGAGAGAGGGGACGGGTTCTCAAAGCTGTCATACTTTAAGAGGCAGTTACACACTAAAAAAGCGTATTAACCAAAATTAACAACCAAACTAACAACCAAACAACCATTTGCTCCAACTTCAAAGATGAACTGTTACTTGGAGCTCTCTGTTCCTTTTGTGACTTCTGGTGCCACAATGTTTTTTTATGCTTTTAATTTTTCTTTTTTTTTTCTTTTTTCCTTGAATTACTCCTCCTTCGAGCCTCATAAGCATGGCTCTGTGGCTCCAGGCAGCCCATCCGAGGGTAGAAAAAAACAGCCTTGCAATGTACAAAAAAGAGCAAGTTAAACCAAAAATGTTGTTCTTGATGTCTTTTCTATACTGTAGTCTTGTTAGCTTTTTTGTTACTGTAATTATATGATGAAGATTTCCAAACTGTACCAAATTACATGGAAACTAACATACATAAACCACATGGAACTTCAGACTTTTAAAGAAACTTTTGTCACAAAACCTTGTTGTCCTAGTTAAGTTGATTGTAGATGGTAATTGAATATACTCCTTTGAAAATATTTCATCAAGTATGTTTCTTGCTCATTGTGATACATTAAAAAAGTATGAGCATACATTGTCATGGTTTGGGCTCATTTTTGAATGTGTTCCAATTTGATCCCTCGCTCTGTCATTTTCACAGCGTTCACGGAACATGAAGGAATATGATACAATGCAGAAGAGCATTGTCTGTTTTCAGTGTTGGGAAGCATAAACATAAACAGTACTTAAGTAAAAGTGATGTTACTTTATCATTTTAATGATTCAGGTAGAAGTACTCATAAAAATAAGTACTTGAGTAAAAAAAAAGGGACACAGTATGTAAAAGATTTACAAGATGTACATTTACATAGGATTTGCTTATAACAAGTTTTATTACTTAATTTGATCATTTTTGTTGATTTTGTTGGGTATTTTTGACCATTTTTGCAAATTTTCTTCTTTATTTTGTTGACTATCTTCAGTTTTGTTGGTTATTTGTTTCATGCATTCATTTTCTATCCTTTAATCTTCACAAGGCTCAGGGAGCTGACATAGGGCGGAGGCGGGTACATCCCTGATGAGTTGCTAGTTCATCGCCGAACCAAAATATAGTGACAACCATTCACACTCACAAGGCGTGTGGTTTTTCCTTT
>JAQQAE010011141.1:0-13759 GCA_029823295.1 Pseudamia nigra | reverse complement strand
GAGGAAGCTTATTGAGCATGGACTTGGTGGGGGAAAAAAAAATCCCTTAATTGTGAATGTTTTGTGAAGAATCATTTGGGACTTTGATTTACTGGGCTGCAAAATGCATAACTGTATGGAGACTCCAAAAATATTTGAGCTCTTTAAATACCACATGATGTGCCCATTTCAAACAACTTTTTGAAAAATTTAAACTGCTGTAAATTGGTTCACCCATTTTACTATTTCTGTTCATTTTGTGTATACTTTTTTTTTTTTTTTTTTGGTGACTTTATTACCATCATACTATGGTTTCATTTTTTTATGGATTTAGGTAAATTTTTCAACCTTTTTTTTTTTGTCCATTGTGTACAATGTTCAGTTTTGATGTTTACTATATTTTTCGTTTTATGGCTCATTTATCACTTTGTAGTCATTTTGCTCATGACTTTAGTCAGTTTTTTTTTTAAGTGTTATTTACTTAATTTGTGTTCAATTCCTTTTAGTTTCATTTTCTTAACATTTGTCAAATTTTGTTCATTGTTTTGCTTAAAGTGCATATTTTTGTTCAGTGTGGTCACAGCCAGTGTGACTACCTGAAGATCACACTTGCTCTTCAAAATGTTTCCCTGAAATAATTAGCTTTTCATCATTGGACAAAGCCATGTGCCCGTTCATCTGCTCACAAGTACATTAGCAGCTCCAGCGCCCCCTGCTGGATGCAAAGTAAAAGCTTCAGGAGAAAGAGGACCACCCCAGTTAAAACAAAATTAAAATTTTATTTTGTATGAAGTGAACAAACATCCCTATCCACAATCACAGCCACTGTAATTATGTATTTTGCCCTCTGTTCACTAGATTTTACATACAGTATAACTAAACTTAACTGAATTTCTTTAATGTGCTACTCTTCCATACCTTGTGCACCAAAAAAAGACTGACATGTTAATGGTCATGGTATCTTGCAACTGATATGAATTTACAAAACCTACTACAAATCAATACTAAATGTAGAAAACATCCAAACTGATCACTGCAGCAGCAGTCTGCAGCATGACTTCAGGAAAACACTAACGCAACAGACTGCAACTATATGGAATCTGTCTGGGCTCAATGCATCAACACGTCAGAAATGAGTAAGGTGACATTTACTTTCTTTTTCTGTAAAATAAAGTAACTTAAAATTGCCTACATGATTCATTAAACGTTCATTGTCCAAAGCCTTCCACAACTAGAGAGACATCTTCCAGTCATAGTACCACAAAGAAAGCAGTATAAATTAAAGTGCATATTGATTATCTATTCAATGCTGAGGAAACATGCCCACATTAGACTATCAACAGTACTGTGTCAGAATCACACCAGGTGTACACTATAACATCACGTCATAGAAGGCCGAAGTCTCACCCCTTCTGGCTTTGACATGTGGAACCCAATGGCAGATGATTTTCTGATTTTAACTGAATTATACCACCATTTGTATGTATTATGTTTGTCAGTATAAAGGACACTCTTCTAAGCCAAAGTAGCACTTGAGGTACAAGGCTGTGAAAATATAAAGGCTACAAATAGGAAGCCATGTATGTGGCATAACTGTCAACTAGAGCGGATATGGAAGAATTACCTGCTGGAGAAGGCAGACATTGGACGTGTCCATGTACCTGGAGCATCAATGACATGGCTTGACAATTGGATCGAGCAATTCAATTGAAACTTGGCATGTTGATTGATGACTTAAAGAGCAACATACCAACTTTTGGGATTGACGCCACTATTGCTTTTCAATACGGTTAGGGTTGTTTCCAAAAAAAGATGCAAAATTTAGAAAGTGTTTGAACCAATTTACTTGGATTTACTGACCACAGTCAGATCTAAAATCTACCACCTTTTGGAGTAGGTGGCACTAGTTCATGGAACAAAATATGCAATTGCTTGAAAGGAGCTGAATCAATTTACTCAAAACTTGCCTTGTTTATTGACGAGTTGAGTATCTTCATTCCTTCAAATTTTCAGATAGGTGGTGCAATGGCTTGTTTCAAGAAAAGAACTGATGCACTTGAAACTTGCCACAATAACGATAGTTACTGATGACTATAGAACCTCCATCCCGTCACCTTTTGTGATAGGTGGCACTACTGCTTGGAACAAGAAAAGACTTTGAAAAATCACAGGCAGAAAATTGCAGAATTTTTCTATTTTGAGAGATGCCTTCTGATCCTGAGCAGTCAAACAACCTCTAGTTTTCACTTTTGTCACTATTCTCAAAGATTGAGGTTAAATTTGCCAAGGAATTGGCAAACATTGAAAGGTAAGTTGGCAAATTTATTGAGAGAAACTAGGTGCGTCACAGTCCCCCAGCAGCCTAGGACTATGCATCCCGGACCCAGACTGGGAGTTGGTTCCACAGGACAGGAGCCTGGTAACAAACAAATTGAAACATTACTATTTGTGCAAAAATGGAGACCATCTTGCTTTGTAAAATTGTCTTTTAAATGGACAAATATCCAATGAGTAAATGGTGGTATAATTCAGTTAGGATCAGAAAATTGTCTGCTACTAGCAAATTGACTGTAATGTCATCTTTCCGAAGTTAGGTCCCATAACCCATAGGTGAGGTGGACGGAAGTGAGCGTGACTTAGGTTTTCTATAACATTTCTGTCACTGCAGTCGTCGTGAGGCTATGGCCTCCTCTTCACAGTTTGGCTCTGGGAGTCTGTTCCAGCAGTGTCCTCATGTCCAGCAGTGCCTCCTTCACAGCTTGGACCAAATCAGCTGCATTTGTTTCTTCACAAGTGTTGAAAGATGACACTGCAAAGTTAATGTGATTTTCCATGGGATTGTAGCACACACCATATCCATTTGGCACAACAGGGCCGAAACACATCACACAGTCAGTCTTGGATGGTACCTTGTGAGAAAAGAGGAAATCCAGTAGATAACTTCAACAAACATCAAGGCACAAAAATAATAACTTAGCTTGAGTTGAAAGAATTCTAAGTATTGTATGCAGTTATGTATAATATAGAATGTATTGCTGCCTACTGTGTATTGATGTGGATCAGCCTCACAGTGGCCACTTAAAGTTAACAAGGACCCACAGTCTTCCATAGAGGGCCTTTATGTTGGAGTTTGTATTTCATGTTGGAAAGCAGTCTCTTATTGACATTAAGGAACTCCATTATCAAGAACATGATGATGTCACAGCCTGTTTACATGGCAGTGTGTTCAACAAAAAAGGGTAAGTATTGTTGGATTTGACTTTTGTTCCCCCATAATATTAGTAAAATGTACATTTGTCCTTTACACTAAAACAGTTAACATTCACTTTCTGGTGATATGTAGCTGTAACCCCCCCCCAAAAAAAACAATATGGCTTTACACAAATAATGGATTTGTTAATTTTATTGTGAGTTAGCTTATTTTCATGGATTGACCCAGGATAAACAGTAATAGAAAAGAAAATAAGTTAAATCAATATTCTTTTATATCATCTTCTACTGCACAATACATACAGTTCTTCAATATGTGGATTCATTTACAGTAAAGGCTACAGGTATAGATAAGCCAGTTGATAATGAATTTCTGGTCATTTTGTTGCTTGTTTTATCCATTTGCTTGTTTAATCCATTTTCTTGTTTTGCTCATTTTCCTGGGCACTTTGTTGATTTGTTGTTACTTTCATAAACTTGTGCAGAAAAGGCACACGTTTGTATGTTTATAATTCACCAGAACACAGAGTAACATGCTCAATGCTCAGAATTTCCAGGAGTATCCAGGTATGCCAGAGTAAACATGTCATCTTCAATGTGGCCTTGTCTACACCAGTTCCACCACCAACATTGTTAACTTAGAAATGCAATCAGCTAATGTCAACAAGCTCCCAGTACAACAGGAACTTAATGTAGGACACAAACACAAATTCTACACCGAGAACTGCTACTCTGTTCAACACGCAAGGTCAACAGTAACAGCTTCAGCAAAGCTTTCCCTTCTTGTTCTTTCATTTTCTTATTTTAGATCTACTACCTAAAACTTAAAATCTTTGGTATCAAGGTGATTTGAATTCTACCAAATATGTCGGTTGTGAGTTTGTACAGTATGATTTACAGTAATACCTGACTTGTAGACAGTCGATAGTGCAAAGCTTTAAAGTAGGAGTTATCTGTGAAGACTTTAGGCATGGAGAGTTTTTCCTCAATAGCCTGCATCTTCAGGCCCAGGAGGTGCCGGTCAATAGCCTGGCCACTGATTGCCTGGGAGGGTGAACAGAAAAACGTGCAATTAGTGGCAATCAGCAGACTACTTAGTGACAATATTCACGTTTGATGAGAAAAACACAGAATATCGTTGAGTGAAGATATACAAAAGCATTTGAAGCATTGAGCAGCTGCTTCTCAGCATTTGCTCAAAAACCATTTATTGCAGAAGCAAAGATGACAAGTGAGCAAAGCCTGGTTTTAATTCAGTTCAATTGTATTTTCACATTGTCAATTACTTTGCAATCTCTAGGAGTTTCACAATTCAAGGCCAAAGTCACGAAAGACTATGAAGAGCAAACCCAACAGAACCTCCATAAGTGAGCCTATTTTATTATTCCTTATTTCCTCAGTTCTCCAGTCAAAGGAAGCTCAATCCTCCATGATTACATGTCTCAGCAACAGCAGTCATGCATTAAATCCATCCTCCAGGCTGACTCTCAACTCCAGAATTTTCATGGTCAAGTCTCTAAGTCTATGATTTATTTAAATTTTATTTACTTTAAGTGACTAGTGTCATAATGGACATTATATGCTGATCGTGTCATGTTTGAAGGAAGTTGTGTAGTACTATGATTGTTTTGGGGAAAAAAGCTTAGATGGTTAATTTAAAGAATGATGGGAGTGAAACTGCACTAGTCAGGAGCAAAGGGGAGGTAATATACACTGTAAACAGCATCTTAACACTGATCAGACATCTGAACTAAGCAATATGGAAAAAAAAAAAAAAAAAAAAACTGATTTGCTATTGATAACTAATACAACAAATGTCAAATCATCATTTCATTCAAGTTTTAAGGCTGATTTTGGATCCTGAGTGAAAGTTTAAGAAACCAGATGGTTATTAGTGGTTTTAAATCATTCATATAAAAGATGCTATACAATAAAAACAACATAAAAGGAGAAAAAAGAAGAAAAAACATGTTAAATTTGCAAAAAGACAAAGAAATGTAAACAAAAGATGCAATGAGGTGAAAGGAATGTGCAAGATGCTTAATGATGTTCACACTTAATGCAACATAAAATCAAATGAGCTCAATCTGAATTCTGATCATTATAATTCTTTCATTTCAATATACATGGGTAGTATTAGGTAAAATAAGCAAATACTGGGCCATAATGATATAAACAAAACCCAAAAGACAAAAGAAAATACAAGTCATGATGAATCTGCCAGTTCTGAGTGAAGGCTGTGACTCACCATGTTAGTGTAAGACCTGTGAGCTTCTATAGCTTTATCCAATAAATCAACCTTCTCTGTGTTCTGGGAAAAACAGGAACAAGAAAGGAGTTAAAAATGCAACATTTCCCAACAACATCAAACAATGACTATATCCATTCATAGTAAATTGATTTGATGCCATGTGTGCAAAAGAGCTACATAGATTTGCTATACTTCATGAGCCTGAGTTCTTTATCTGTTCAAATTTGTAGTTCGTTGACATTCTTAGAGGAAACCCAAGACACTATTCAAGTCACTTTGCACACCTGTTTACTTGGGTCATCAAAGGCCTTCGCAAAGGAAGCTGAGGCACTTGAGGCAGATCTGATTGTATCAGTGCGGCCCAGTCTGAACATACGCAGAGATGCACTTTCATATGTGGCACAGACATGACGGTACATCCTGCCAGGAGGAGAGACAACACAGTGTAGGCAAACTATTTAACACACCCTCATGAGAACCAAAACATCACACATATCTTAGTGTGATTTCTCCAAACTATACGTATTTAAAAAGGTAGAATTATGATATTGAGACTATACATAAAGAGGTGAGACATCAGGTGTGTGAAAACGACAGAGTAAGTTGTAAACAACACTTTTTGATTAGTTCCCTTGTTCTTTAGGTCCCTATTAATGTCATACAATTCAATTCAATTGTTGTATAGCGCCAATCATAATCGCCGATTACCTCTAAACGCTTCACAATTCGAGGCAGAGACCTCATGACTATACAGAGAGTAAACCCAACAGAACCACCGAGAGCAAGCCAAAGGCGACAGGGGGGAGGAAAAACTTCTTTTAACAGAAGAGAAAAACCTCCAGCTGAACCAGCGGCTCAGAGTAGGACATTGGTGACATTGACTAAATAATGATTTCTTAGATGTTTAAAAAGGTATCGGCCAAGTTTTTTTAAGCTTGTTCACTCATAAAATTATTGTAATAGTTCCTCATATTCTGTACATCATCTCAAGTCTCATAAGGCAGAATTAGATGTTTGGCTGATGAGACCATTTTCTGGTACACCTGAAGCCTTCAACCTCCCTGATGATTTGAAATTGGTGGCCTGTTCCTTTATTTCTCTCAGGTACCAGGCCTTTATTTGAGGGGGAGTTGCATTAGAGGGAGAGGTGTTAATTCTTATTTACTCTGTTTAATGAGCAGATATACTTGTATTTACTGAGAAATCTTGTTTAGATCCCATCTGTTTGCAATGCAAGTAAACATGTATTGCTTAAGGTTCTAATTGTGTTATGCAGATGGTTATTTCTATAAATGACAATTTGGATGAAATATCAAACACACTGCAAACCATTTTAATTTAAATTATTAGGTTACAACAGTAAAGCACAAAGTTAACATAGTAGAATATAGCAATAAAAGTGAACATCATTTGCTTAACTGGAGGAGAATTATGACAGACATATGAGGTTTAGGCCTATTACTTTTTACTCAGCCTGTATTTGTTTGTTTCAACTCCGCCCCTAGATTTTAAGCAACTCCTGGTTTTTCCCATCCATCCATTTTCTACCCCTTTGTTTGAGGAACTATGGTCATTCACTTTGATCCTGTAAATGGATTCAAAATGCCCTGCTGAAGTAAACATGGGGTTACTTTCAATACATTTTTGAAGCCTGCAAGTAACTTTTCGGCGTCTTACCTGTAGTACGCCAGCTGCAGTGCCACCTGTATGAACGCATCAGGGCTCATCTTGTGGGCCTTGGGGACATTTTTCCCAAAGTGCTCAAATACAGCAACTCTCATCTCCACATCTTGGGCCAGTCTGAGGGGGAAGGAGTATTTTTTTTAGGACTTACTCTATGGATTTGCAGATAAATGTGTCCAGGTATCTGCTTGTTACATCTGATGTCATACATGCCACAAAACTCAATTCCAGGTCAATAACATCAGCAACTGTAAACTTGTTCAGTGTAACTGTTCATACAAATTAAATCATTCACTTCCCAGCCCTCCACCGTCACGTCAAGTGTGCCCCAGGGCTCTGTCCTGAAGCCCCTTCTTTTCATCATTCATCTCCTTCTCTTATGTATTTTTCCTAAATTTAACATAAACTTTCATTGCTATGTGGGTGACACCCAGCTCTACCTTTCCAGTAAACCCAGCTGCACCCTCCCACCTTCCTCTCTCACCAGCTGCATTGCTAAATTAAAATCCTGGTTCTCCTCAAATTTTCTTTAACTGAACAATGATAAAACAGAATTTCTTCTCGCTGGTACCAAATCAACCCTATCCAAAACTGACACGTATCCTATTTCAATCAACACCTCCCATCCCTATCACACATCAATAAGATTACCTTGTCTGCATATTTCCATCTACTGTAGTGGTTAAGGTAAGTATTTACAAGGTTACGATTCAGAAGAAGCTAAATCCATTAATTAAATATACCAATTATTGTATATGTTTTTTGTGCATAGTCAGTGTTTTATGTATATGCATGTTACCTGCAAGAGACGGAGAATCAAACATTAATAATATCATGAAAATACTCCACAAACAGTGTACAGTTAAACAGGTAATGACATTTTTAGTTGATTTTTTAAAGTGTCTAAAATACAAATAGTCCTTATCCATTTGCTTCTTTATTCAGCCATGTCACATCTTCTAAATGTGTCCTCCAATTCTGATCGCTAAGCTATAATAACAAGGTAAGTTTAAAATCAGTTGTAAATGGATATAAGTACAGTTGTTCTAATTCAAGCCTCTGTGTTTCATTACATGTTTTGGGGACCACTGCCTAAATCCGGCTTGTTTACATCTGATCTGCTGGGCTTCAGAACAGAATACATCATTAAACTGTTAAAATGTCTTGTGTAAATATTTACACTGCCATCCCTATATGCACATACAATGGACAGATAGAAATGTCGATTAAAGTTGCATTTTTCCCTGATTTTTTATCTTGAGTGTCTGGTTAACAAAAAAAAGCTGCTCTCACGTGTCCATGCTCTGCTTGGCATCCTCAATGTCCTTTTTGATGTCCGGTGTAATGTTGAAATGTAGTTTCTGAGGCATTGGCAGCGGGTCTGTGGGAGACTGTGTCATCTCTGACTTCTTCCTGATTCCACACAAAAGACAAAAAATAACTTGTATGTGGAATGATAAATATGAGGCAATGAACATACCAACTGCACTTAAAAAAAGTCACAGATTTCTATCAGTGGGCATCAGAAATGACACCATGTCCCATACAGCATTTATTTATGTTGGTGAAAGAACTTCATCTGTAGTCAACAAAGAAAGATTCAGTGAGACAGTCATGTAGAATCTATGTACACTGTGATTGCTTTAAATGTGACAAAAACAAATCCAACTGACACCTAAAAAGCCTGTTGGCATACTGTATTGACCTACTTACGTGTATTCTACAACATGGTCGATTAAGGCCACAATTGGAGGTCCCTCAGCAGGGGCATGCTCATAGTTTGCACCACACGTCCCGTCTTCTCCAATAATAAACTAAAACAGAATTGAAGCATTCATTTTAACTGAAGAATGTAAGCATTAACTTTAACCTCATTCCAGGAAAAAAGTACATCTTAAAGTTGAGATCTTGAAGAAACAGTAACATTTCAGGCAGTCATCACGGAAGGCCTAAACAAGGCCTGACTGCTCAAAAACATTAAGTCCTATTTCTAAAATGGAGCAACGAGTCTGCAGTGACACTAGATTTTTCCAGGCCATTCCAACAAAGTTTCAGAACATCCCATGCACCTGAGTCTCAAAAAAAATTCTGAAATTTTTACCTTTTATGCCTTATTTATCCAATAGATGAAATATAAAATTTTAGTGTATTCGGATAAGGACTCTCCTCTGTCCACTAACCCCAACCGGTCAAGTCAGATAGCTTCCCCAGTGCCATTGGTTCTGCTGGAGTTTTTTTTACTCTTCAGTTAAAAGAAGTTGTTAATTTTAGGTAAGATTTTCATGCAACCATAACTCCAGGTGGGAATGTATGAGAAAAACTGCCACCACATCAAGGACTGAGAACCGACCGTCAGGACCCCGCCATCACACTTTACTTTTGTATATGTTGACCTCAACAAACTTTGAACGGCAGCCGGCTACCCACGAGCGGGCTAGCCGTTGACCCGAAAAGGAAGTGGAAAGGCTGACTCTGTGGGATCGTCCTCATCAGGTCCGCAAGCAAATGTGCTGGGTGAGTCCTCAAGCCTACCCATCCTCTAGTTTAGGGCCAAATGCACTCACCCAGGGGAAGTACAGATCACAAGCCATGTCCTGTGCAGCACGTAGGAACCAGTAAGGGCTGTCAGGGGGCTAGCTCGGGGCTCAGGTGAGCTAGCGTCCCTACCAGTTACAAATATCCAGACTCCTCTGGCCCTGTCCAAACAGTCAGTAGGCATAGGTTCCTCTAAGCAGTTGTCTAGAAACCAATTTCCTCTGAATGTAATTAAGAGGAAATTGGAATGTAATTAAGAAATGCCAGTTAACAGGAATAGTGGAGGTCTGGAAGACCGTGAAAAATATCAGAGAGAACAGGTCGTAGGATTGCTAAAAAAGCAAGTCAGAACACCCGTTTGACTGCAAGAGTCCTCCAGGAAGATCTGGCAGACATTGGAGTTTTGGTACACTGTTCAACTGTTAAGCGATACCTGTATAAATATGGTCTTCATGGAAGAGTCATCAGAAGAAAACCTCTCCTGCGTCCTCACCACAAAACTCAGTGTCCGAAGTTTGCAAATAAACTTTTAGACAAGCCTTTTGGAGACAAATCCTGTGGACCAATGCAGTTAAAATAGAATTTTTGGGCCGGAATGAGCAAAGGCACATTTGGAGAAGAAAGAGCAGAGTTTCAAGAAAAGAACATCTGTTCAACTGTTAAGCATGGGGGTGGATCGATCATGCTTTGGGGTTGTATTACAGCCAGTGGCAAAGGGAACATTTCACAGGTAGAGGGAAGAATGGATTTTAAAAAATTTCCAACAAATTCTGGAAGCAAACATAACACTACAGGTATCTGTGAAAAAGATGAAATTACAAAGAACATGGCTTCTACAAATGGATAATGATCCTAAACACACCTCAAAATCTACAATGGACTACCTCAAGAGGCTATAAAAAAAGTGTTTACAAGCTGTAAGACTGGCCAGAGGTGGGTCTAAGAGGTATTAACTATGCAGGGTGCCAAATTTTTGTTGTGGCTTTTTTTTTTCCTTTTGTTGTTTTGAAAATGTAAAAGATAAAATACTGTAAAACCTGATTTATTATTTTTAAAATGTAATGGGAATGTCTCATCTGTAATTTCATGCCTTTTGAAGATCATTTCATCTTCCCCCCAGTTCACATGAATAAACTGAAATGGGCTGTTCATCAGCTGATCAAAAGTTTAAGACCACATCTCAAAAAAAAATCCAAACCCCATAAAATAGAAATCAAATTTTCAAAAAAGGACTCGTAATGAGCAGCTGCTCCATTCTTGTTAATCACCTCAAAAATTCGTTTCGGCATGCTTGATGCTAGCGTTTTCAGGAGGCTAGAGAGAATGTTGCTCCAAGTGGTGAAGATGGCTTCACGGAGGGCATCCACTGTCTGGAACTAGTGTCCATTTTTGTCAACTTCCCTTGCCATCCAACCCCAAAAGTTCTGAACTGGATTTAGATCAGGGGAACACGCAGGATGGTTCAAAAGAGTGATATTATTTGAAGAAGTCTGTTGTCAGGCGGACATTGTGATCTGCAGGGTTGTCCTGTTGAAAAACACAGTCATTACCACACAGACGATGGCCTTCAGTCATGAGCGATGCCCCCTGGAACATCTCCACATAACCAGCTGCTGCTTGATGCCTCTGCACAACCTGAAGCTCCATTGTTCCATTGAAGGAAAAAGTCCTCCAGATCATGATGGTGCCCCCTCCACTGTGCAGTGTAGAAAACATCTCAGGTGGGATCTCCTTGTCATTCCAGTAACGTTGGAAACCATCAGCACCATAAAAGGTTAAATTTTTTCTCATCAGAGAATAAAACTTTCTTCCACCTTTCAATGTCCCATGTTTGGTTTTGTGCAAACTATAAAACGGGCAATCTTGTGCCGTTAAAGGAGACGAGGTCTTTGAAGACGTTTTTTGTTCTTAAAACCCTTCTCTCGCCGATGCCGTCTAATTGTTATGGAACTACAGTTGGCACCAGTGACAAGCTTAATTTGGACCGACGATCGTCCGGTGTCTTAACGAACAGCAAACTGGATCCTCCGGCTCAGGGCCGGTGAAATTTTTTGTGGTCTACCACTTGACTTTTTCTCCCACAACCCTCAGGATCTTTTAAGAACTTTAAAAATGACTGTCTTACTGTGTCCAACCTCAGCAGCAATGACACGCTGCAAGAGGCCTTGCTGATGCAGCTCAACAATCCGACCGCGTTCAAAAAGAGCTTTTTACCTTTGCCATCAGGAGGTCATGACAGTGTTGAGACCTGACAGAAAATGACACTGAATCCACTTTTTGGGATTTTAAAGGCTGTGGTCTTAAACTTTTCATCAGCTGATGAACAACCTATTTCAGTTTAAAGGTTGTTTGCAATAAATTCCATCCATCCATTTTCTACCCCTCAATCCTCGTGAGGGTTGGGGGGGATGCTGGAGCCTATCCCAGCTGACTTGAGCGAAGGCAGGGTACACCCTGGATGTACCAAATTGCTTACTCAAAATGTTTTCTTGGCTCACTCCCATTTCTTCTTTTTGCATTTTGAAGCACTACTTAGAACCTTCTTAAGATCCAACAGTGCAAAATGTACATTCCTGCAATTTTTCAACTGGTCTTAAAATTTTGATCAGGAGTATATGTGTATGTTGCCTCAGTCACACACCTGCAGCGTCTTGTCAAACCAGCGGTTGCAACTGTTCCACTGGCTGCCTCCTCCATGCAGCATTTGGATGG
The DNA here is from genome assembly GCA_029823295.1 of Pseudamia nigra. Classification (NCBI taxonomy): domain Eukaryota; kingdom Metazoa; phylum Chordata; class Actinopteri; order Kurtiformes; family Apogonidae; genus Pseudamia; species Pseudamia nigra. Next base: position 1,389 of record JAQQAE010011141.1, on the reverse strand, counting down.
CGGCACAGCTGCTGGACATCTCATCCGACACTTGAGGCATTGCTCCATCCAAACACACAGTGAAGATGCTCTTCTGAATAGCTAACACTGATGCTTTGTTGGTGTTGTCTGCACATACAGAAGCCACACTTTTGTCATCCATGTGAAACAGCTTAAATCTACCCGTTCTCTGACAAAGAGCAGTTTTCTTTATTCTGACTTGAATAAAAGCAGAGATTAACTCACCTTTGATGAGGTTGTAGTAGGTCTTCCCCCATGAGTCACGATCCAAAGTGGTCAGGATGCCAACAGGCTCCACATTGACCTGTTCTGAGCTGTTGCAAATCTTCTCCAGCTGAACACTAAGCTGATCACTTGTCAGTGGACTCCCATCATTGTTGTATACATCCAGAACAAAGAACTGATTCCAAGGAGGAAACATAGAAAAACTCAGTCATCTTATGTTTGCCGTTTGAGATTACACCCAGATGGCACATTTATATCTTCAACTGAAAATTCAACATAGTAAAATCCTCCGTGTTGAAAATATTCTGTAAAAATTCAACGTGTCAATGAAACTTGTAGGATTTGAGTAATTCATGCTGTGAGTCCCCAGTACATAATTTTGAGGCAAAGAGGCTAGAGACTGAAGAATGCAACTTTACCATCACAGAGGATAATACACTGTTTCGACAGGTAGAACACCACTCATGGTGCATAAATTGATAGTCGTGTTCACATTTGGTCCTGCAAATTCTGTAAAATAGAAAATGAAACAATAATGCTCCTTACTTGAGAATTGTGTACAATAGTGATGTGTTTAGGGGTTGATGAGCTCTTTGCATGGTTCACCACTGAGTCTCTCTTCAGACCAGGGATGCGGCAGGATGACAGCACCTGGTAGTACTGATTCATACACAGAGGCTTTCCTCCCAGGTACTCAATGGGTAGTGACTCACTGCAGGACACACAAGCTGCCATTGATCAACTCCGACAACTGAATACTGTGGTTTAAAACTAAATGCATGAACATGGCTGTTTATCAAAATTGAGAAAAGCCAATGTGCAACATTTCAATAAAAGACTCAGTTGTGATTGTATGTGACAAACTAAAAAAGGTCAGAAAATTTCAGAAGCCTTGCAGAAAAGAAATTACAGTGGTACCTCGCATAAAGCACTGTTCGCATAAATAAAAATTCGCGTAAAGAAGAAAATAATTGGCAAAAAGTCCAAACCGCATAACAAAAAATTATTCGGACAGTGATTGAAGATCGACGTGTCTACACCCGGGTCACGTCTGCGTCACTTCCGAGTCTCATCCGCGAATGACCTGGATGAAGAGGTGACGACATCAGCAGAGATTAAGGAGATGCTGTTCTACTACGAAGCGGTCCGGGGGTTCATAGAAAA
>JAQQAE010011140.1:0-13760 GCA_029823295.1 Pseudamia nigra | reverse complement strand
ATTCTTTTTCAAGGTACACTTCTAGATGCAGTGGGCAATAACTAATGAATAATTTTAATCCATTCATTTTCTACCGCACCTGTTCAGGGCTGCACGTGGCTGGAGCCAATTCCAGCTGTTCGGGCAACACGGGAGGGTCCGACACCAAACCTCTATTTTTATTGGTGTTCGGTGGTTCGGCGCGAAATGGTTATCCCAGAAGCCCCGCTTTCAGGGTCTGTATTCATTCTGAAAATCAAGATCAAGCGCGCTTTTGCTCCGCGGGAGGTTTCATCTGTGTAATTCTGCAGCTATGCACTTACGGTGGCATGGAAAAATACTGAATAATCACCTGAGTATTTAAGGACAACAGGAAGCTTTTACAGTGCAGATGATCACCTCTACTCCCTTCTTGCTTTTAAGATTTATAAGAAGAGGTATTCTGTACTTTTACTAGACTCACGAGACCTGAAATTGATATAGATTGTGTTCTGACTCTGGATGACAGAGCAAAGAAGTTGATTTCTTAAAATGCAGGGCTGTCCCTTTAAAAGGAGTTTTGAGTTAGATTAGCTTTTGCTTTTTCTCATTTGATCTCTGCATTATTGAGTGTTTTAGGTTCTCAGGCACTAACAGTTGAAAGGTTGAACACACCTCCCCTTTCAGTGTTTTTTTTTTAATTTTTCAATATTTCAATAATTTTCACTATTAAATTTTTCAATATTCAATATTTTCAACATTGTACATCAATACTGAAACATTCACACTATGAAAGAACACATATGGAATTATATAGCAAACAAAAAATGCCAAGGAACCCAGATTATCGTTTATGTTTTATGATAGTCCATGTAGCCACATTTAGTTTTGACGACAGCTTTGCACACTCATTATGTTCTCTTATCAGATTCCTGAGATAGTCATCTGGGCCTGTTTTGAAATCACAGAGAGACATTGTCAAGAGTTACTTTGTGCCACTTCCTGCCTTCTTAATGTGCTTTAGAGCATTGTCTGTCTTGTACAAGGGGATTTTGGGTAATCAATAGCCCTATTAGTGTTACTACAACTACCGGTACTGTCCAAATCCATATTATGGCAAGAAAAACTCAGTTAAATAAAGAAAAGACAGTTCATCATTACTTTAAAAAATGATGGTTAATACATCCAAAAAGTACTTTGTATATGTCCCCAATAAAAAATATAATACCACTTTTTTGTTTACTACATAATTCTGTACATGTCCTTTCACATACTGAATGTATTAATCTACAAGTTGAAAATTATTTTAAAAAATTAAAGAAAATCAATGAAAAAGATGTGTGCAAACTTCTGACCGTCAGTGTATGCCAATGCAGAGTGAAAATATATGTACTGTACATCTATATACGCATTCTTTATGAAACATAGTGGAACTCATGGGTCAGAATTTCACATAACCAACATGAAAGCAGAGATCTATCCTGCCTTGTATCAACAGTTCAGGCTGCTGTTGGTGGTGTAATGGTGTGGGGGATATTTTCTTGACACATGTACCATTTGAGCAAGGCTTAAACTACTACCTTAGTATTGTTGTTGATCATGTCGATCCCTTTATTTAGACAGTGTACCCATCCTCTAATGGCTACTTCCTGCGGGATTATGTACCATGTCACAAAGCTTAAATCATCTCAAAATTATTTTTTGAATGACAGTGAGTTCATTGTACACCAGTGGCCTCTACCGTCACCAGATCAGTGATGGAGTGAGAGATTCGCATCATGGATGTGCAGCAGACAAATTTGCAGCAATCGCGGGATGCCATCATGTCAACATGGACCCAAAATCTCTGAGGAATGTTTCCAGTGTGCTGTTGAATCTGTGCCATGAAGGATTAAGGCAGTTCTGAAGACAAATGGGGGTCCAACCTGGCACTAGCAATGTGTACCTAATAAAGTGGCCAGTGGCTGTAATTTGATTTGTTTAGATGGCTTATTCGTGCTCATGTTCTGTGTTGAAAAACTGAGTGGACTGAAGCCTCTACTGGTAACATTGTATGTGCATTCTCTGCTGTGTCTGCATGAGCCCATGGTGTGTGTTGGTGGTTGCGCAAGTGGGTCTGGGAACTAAATTATACAAACTTAAAGTGATTCTACAACCTCAAGTTCAGCTCTCACAGCATGAAAATAGGGCCAGTCAGGGATACCTCATTATTCATGTTTCTCAGTTTCTTTCCAAACAAAATTAATGTGAATGTGTGGGAATGTTGCTCCTAAAGGAAATTATTCATCAGTTTGGCTCCGATGTCAACTTAAGTGTAGTGTGTTTTCTGCCACGTGAAGCTGGAGATGAGACGATTAGAGGATAGACTGGAGCAGCGGAAAATAGATGAGGAGATGGTAGATAGGGTGAGGACGAGTGAGAAACTAATGTGCTGAAGGTGGGACAGGTGAGGACTGATGAACAGTGAGACAATACATCAAAAAACCTTTTTAGTTTTGGACAGTCCTTGCTGCCAGAGTGATGTAAGCAATTTGAGCTGAGAGATGTGTGTATTTGTGTTTAAGAGGACAACATAGTGACATGGAATAAAACATGATTGTGTTTAATGGGGGGAAAAAATCCTGTATAAAATATTTCCTTTAAAATCACACATTATGACAATTGAAGACCAATGTAGGTGAATGCATTTTTCCCTTAAATAATGGGCACACTGCACTGACTTTGATTCCATTCTGACACCAGAATCACCAGGAGTCACTACACACCTAAAACTGCCAAATGAAATTTACCCATGCACCATTTGTAGTCAGAAAATTCTCTTCACAAAGATTCAAGTCATGAGTTTGTTTAGTAATCATCTGTGTTTGTGACTGGTTGTATTATCCTACCAGTTTTAAGAAAACTAGGTGCTTTATATGGCCATTACAACATCAGCCTAAAATTATAATGAAAATAGGAGTTAGAAAAATGTTTGATCTTGATAAATATATGTCATTTTTCAATTATAGATTGTTGGAAATGATTTGACATAATTTTAAGATTGCATACAAAGGAAAGACTTGGCCTAAACACCAAATATTTTGATATTTAAAGGTAGTAAATTATGAAACCTTCCTCTCCCCTCTGTATATAAACAGCATTATTCAAACTAAACCCCTCCACTCACAGACAGCATGACAGAGGCTGGGGAATAGAGCAGGGTTTAGCGCATTTTATGGAAGACAGACACCATGCTGGGAAAAAAGCTGTTTTTCTGGTGCTTGTCAAAGCTTGTGCATTCTATAGCAGACATAAACTCACCCACACCAGCACAAACAGAACAGAAAAAACAGAACAGAAAAAAATCAGAACAAAACAAGAGAAAAATGGAAAATCCAGGCAAGCCAGAGAGTCTAGCTAAATCCACCAGTACACACAAAAGTGAGGAATAAAAGGGATTATTAAGAGATGATCTTATATATTTATGTAGGTTATACTTTTATACTTTGAACTGTGCAAAACTCAATATATTTCAAAAGGGGTAAATTTTCACTGGCAGTTGTTATAGGAAAAAAGTCCCTCTTTCTCATGGATTTATGTGGACTATATTTAACACAAAGTGTAGAACTGTTGACTGATCTTGTGTTGAAATAGTCATAGAAAACAACATCAAAAAACCTGAGTCAGTGTGTCTTATAAGCACTATTTAATTCAGAGAAGATGGCGAAGATCCTGCAATAGCTTACATCTGATGGTGCTCTTTTGTTCTACTTTAAAATGAGTTCTTCCTCTAAAGATACAAGACAAAATTCAGCTACACAGTAGGTAACTCATAAACAGTCATAGCAGCTGGATAATAGTCCAGAGGCACTTCTGTATTTTTAATCTTTTTTGTTTCTCATCTACAGTCACAGAAACTTTCTGTAGGTGCAGGAATTGGAGACCAAAGGTATCCCAGAGGCAGCAAACTCAGTTGCATTTACTTGAGCAGAGGTAAAGTGGATGTAATTGTAAGTGACCATGATGATAGGAACGATTGCTGGTCATTAAACCGTAAAATACCAGCCAGTGCAGGAGAAAATAAATCTTAGAAAGAAACGTGAAACTCAGCAAATTCAGCCAAGGCCATGACTGTAACGGCTTGGAAGGGGGTGGAGGGGGGTTAGTAAAGAGCCTGGCTTGAATTCCAATTGTGTTTATCTCTCACCATCCACGTGTATACACCAATGTCACACAGACGCACACGTGGATCTGTTGCACGTATGGTTATGTGTGCATAGGGCATGTTGATATACACGGTGAAAGTGACAATATCACTGAGCATCCTCACCCCTCCAAAGCATAAAAACATAGGCGCAGTGAGCTGGAAGAACATCCCAACACCATCACGCATCATCACAGTCACGGCCGGGACAATCGCGGTCTGTGTTCATCAAGTGCTCACCATGCTCTTATGATGCTCTGCAGCTGGTGGCCCGACATTTACTTCTCACACAACAGCCTGTGTTCTTGGTATTCAGCCGTCGTGTGCAGAAATAGAACATCATATTCTTTTGTTTACCTAGACCTCTATCAAAGTCAAGATCAGATCTCCTTTTCCTCTCACTCCTACAAAATGCAGCTGAGGTGAAGGAAGCCAAAGATAAAGCTGGATGTGTGGTTACTGGCAGGGAGCCATGCTCTACATACGGTACAAATACGGCTGCATTCATTGTTCACTTGGACACTTGTGTTTGAGGTGTTCTGCACCATTTAGGCATGGTACAGTATTATAGTACTACAGGGTGGGCCAAATGTAGACCATAATCACAAACCAGTCTTGGAAATGTTATTAAGCTATTTCCACCAATTTCAGTTTAGATTTTTAAGATTGTTTTTTTAAATATTTTACAGGGATTGTGAGCAATGGCAAACAATTTAATGGAAGTCTGAAAATGCTGAGCAGGTGCACACAGCATGGCAGGGAGCCTTTCCCTACCTTCACATCACACAGTTTATTGCATAAGAAATTAATTTGGAAGCACAGGTTCGGTGGTTAATTAACGAAATCTGGTCATCCTAGGACTTCTATGACTGAATAAAATGAGACAAAAGTGGCTCTGACATTTGTGAAAATGTTTTTTAAAAATGTAAAGTGTATACCTACCAAGTGTAAACCTACTTTTGGCCCACCGTGCATAATCAGTAAGGGCTGTATGAGTACCTACTCTCTTTATTAGCTTAGAGATCACCCATAAGTCATCTTTCAAAATGCATCTTAAATGTTCATCAGATTTTCAGGGAAAGAGCAAAAGAAAATGCAAATGTATGTGTCCACTAGGTGCATATCAACTTTAGTTGCATATTTTAACTGCCAATCTGAGCAAAAAGAGTGAAGCAAAGAGTGACACAGTATTTAATAGTTAACAAGCTCCTGCCCTTTGAAGTTTGATATATCATTACCTTATTAGGATGTAAAATGCATGAAGTGGAACATCAGGTCTGTTTGAAGTGGATTTTACAACTTGGCAGGTAGATGTAATATTTAATACAGTGACATAGGCTGAGGAGCTGACTGATTAAAGAAAAAAAAACAGGACATAGCTAGATGGAAACACGGGATCTACCTTTTATATGGGACAGAAGTGCTCCCATGCAAATTATGTTGAAATAACTAAGCGGGTCATTATGAAACTTTTCATACAGGAAGAGAAAATCAGCTCCTCAAAAATTAAAAACATTTCCTCATTACCTAATGGTTTGTAAAAAAAAAAAAAAAAAAAAAAAAAAAAAAGTATAATGGTTAAAAATAAAGTGGAGTTTGTTACAGCTCACTATGCATGTTTGTACTTTTCAACCTTTGGGTCGAAAGCTGAAATACTGATATTGACCTAAAAAAATTCTAGATCTTTTCTAAGGTTCTAAAAAGAGTCTTAAAGGTGACTGCGCTGCTCATGATGCACAGTAAAAAAAAAAATTTAAAACTATAAACAGCAACTGAATCAAGCAAACTGATCATAGACTTGCCTCGATTAAACATACTGTACAGCATGAATAACTGAAATTTTGTACAATCTAGTATATTTAAGCTTAAATACACTCATCTATGTCAACCCTACACAAAGTCATTTGGTCTGTTATCACTGTAACCGAGATAATAAGTGGTTTCAGTGGCATTTACAAAGGCCACTGATTCCACTGGTACCGTATCAGTGTAAAGTTGTACAGAATTTATTTGCAGCTGCACCAGGCAGATGTCAGGTGATGTTCAGTGTGAGCTGAGTTACAGATCTGAGAAAAAACTGACTTTCACTAGTCACTCAGAGATCAGTCTGAATTGATAATACCTCAGAGACTCTGTAGGAGGGTGAGAGGGTTTTGTTCCATCAACATTCTGATCATTCTGTTAAAATTACACATCAAGACAAGATGAACGTGGCTCAATAGTATCTGAAACTGTATGGTGTATTTAAAACTGAACAAAATAAGCTAAAATTATATTAGTTTTATATATATATAGTTTTTGTTTTTTTTTCCACCATGTGGATTCAATAATGTTTAAAGAACTACAGTATTTACCATTGGGAAATCATTACAGGATGTAACACACCACAAAGTTTCAAATATTTTCAGGACATAAAACTTAATTACTTAAGGTGAAAGCAGAAGTCAAAGCAAAATAAAAATTCAACAAAAGTACTTAAGTATTATAAATTTGTGCAAACATATTTCTATGCACAAATGCAATAAGATGGAGGGGTGATGACGTGATTAGTTCCAACTCAAAAATCAAAACTAGCAGTAGATCCAAAAGCCAATAGTGTTCTTAGGTGTCCTGTTTTGTGATTTAGGCTGGTGGTGCATTTCCACTTCTGGACCAGTGAAGCTTTAACACTGTATGCAACATGATCGGTGTTGGAGCTCTGTAAACACAGACAGTTCCCTTCGTCTTCTCCTACACCAGATAACAGCAGATCCCTGAGGGAGGCAGCATACAACGGCCACAACACCAAGAGGTGGAGAGAGAAGGTGTTTGGGACCTGTTGTCAGTTCCAATTGGCTTGTTGTCTTACACCAAGGTCCACGACGGGAGCCCAGTCAAGTGACTGCTCGGCTGGGGACAGATAGGGAAGGAAACTGAAAACGAGACCAAAAAAAATGAGTATTTGAGGACTGATTTGCCCCCACATCCTGAGCTCTGCTGCCACCTTGGTTTGCTGGTTTCATTAGACTTCAATTAACTGCAGCAAATGATAAGGGAGCATTAATGCTGCTTAACGAGTTAATGCACATGCTACGTACTTAAGAGGACTGCACTGAGAGTAACAGATGATGCTGGTTTTGCAAGTTGTTATTCAGCCCATTTTACATCACAGGACGCGTCTTATATTATAGATCACGTTTCTCAAGTTGTGACAGTGGATGAGCATCAAAACACTTCACAAAGGAACTGTCTGGTGTTCTGCGCACAGAGAGCTGAATATGACACAAACCATTCACTGTGGCTAAGAGAACACAAACTAAAGCTGAACAATCCTCTGCCACTCACTATGAATTCAATTTCAATGCCAGTGTCTATCTCAGGTTTCAGCATGAGGCAATAATTAGCCCCCCTTTCACTGACATGTAGCAATTTCCTTAAGTAAATGAACTGCTAATATTCTGAACAAATGCATTCAGACACCTTGCTCGTCTTAGGCTTGTTGCCTGGTAACAGGGTTTTAGAAAAGAAGAGAAAATCCTTATTTTATCTGAAGGAAATATGTTTTTGAATTTTTAATCCTATATCATACGATCACGAGAACACATAACAGCTCCATTCTTTCTTTGATCAAGTCATAAATTAGCTATATGGAATTACTAGGCTTCCTTTAATAGTATCTGAAAACGATGGAGTGAATTCAGAAAAAAACCCTTTTCAGACACTGCAGTGTGTAGAATTGGGCAGAAACATTTAAAATGTAATAATGGCCTAACTGAACTGGGACAGACCCAAAGTACTACATTCATTGCACTGTAATACATTTCAGATACTTATATGTAATTTTACTTTGCAATTTCAAGGTGCCATATATGAACATTTATATATCATGTGTTAATTTGATTTTTCCGCTTTATCTCTGTACCTCTGCTACACACACTCACTTCAAACTGCCACATGTATGTGTCCACTTTTCATCTGAAAGCATTGACTCGCTAAACAACAGGTCATTCTCGATGTGACATGGACACAGATTCTGACACAAGACCACTGTAAACACAGAATAAAGCATGTTTCATTTTTTCACAAATATTGACTGTTTGCACTCAGGGGTGGGGCTAATTTTGCAGCTTGTGATGTTCTGAAATTTACAGTTCTACTGGCTCATGTGGGTGGGACAAATGCACTTTAGCTTGATTGCAATTGGTTATGACTTGTTACGTATGTCACAAATCAGAAACATTCAAAACAGTTTGGTTCTTCTGTGGTCCATATTTTTGTTTGGATTTCTCAGGATCAGTATAGTATTGAGTAACTTCATATTTTCCCAGCTTTTATTTTAGACCATAGATTTTATATAAACCTCACAACCCAATAAAGATGGATTTTCACAGTATGGGGTCTTCTTAGATATTTCACGCTTCTTTTCCACTATATCTTACAAACCATATACCTTTTACTCTACTATCAGCTTTAGATACAGATTTTTAATATTCCTCCAGTCTACAAAACCACATATTGCCAAATGTGATCATTTTATACTTTGAACAATTTCTCCTTCTTAAGCAAAGTAAACTCTTTAAAAACTTTGAGAAAGTTTCTCACAAAGCTGACAACATATTTGTTCTACTGATTTTGTAAAAATTTGACTGGACGAGGACACTCATGTATCTCTTTAAATTAAACTATGCAACCTTAAGCTCACCAGTAAAATGCACCATACACATTAAGGCAGCAATAGCAAGAATCCAGATAACATATGCATATATAATAGTACAGCAGTAGCAGGGACAATTTTACTGTACTAAGACTACTTTGATATTTCATACCTTAAATACATTTTGACAATACTTACAAACTCAGGGAGATTTTGAATGCATTTTTACTTAAGCAAATGGTGTGAATATTTCTTACACCACTGAAACTTGTAACAAAACACCATATATTTTCCTATGGGCAAGTCACAGCACATTATGAAGGACATGGGCTGTCTGTCCGCAATTAAAGGTTTCTGTGCGGTGTGTGTTTAAATATTATATTTCTCTGGAGAACATAGGAAAATCCCACTTCTCTCAGCCTCAAAAATACCTTCTGTAACGAAACTAACAAAATCAACTCAGATATTCAGACAAAATGAACTTATATTTGCAATATATATCCAAAAGAAAACCATAAAATGCATTCAACTTAAGACGGGCGGCGACACCACGTATACTTAACACAGTTTAACAAGACAAATCCCACCCCGGTTCAAAAGTCACACAGCAATTCATCAAACATAAGAGTTCAGGCCTTTATGTATTTATCCTGGTGATTTCCACAGACACGCATGTGGAGTGGGAATGAGACGTCATCGCAGAGCAAGAATGAAAATGTCGTCACCTCACCACATGTCCCGTTTACCGTCCGGTCACGACTCCAGATTCCCTCCTTGGCTCAGTCCAGTACATCCAAAGGAAGAATAATGCCCAAAAAAAGAATAATCCTTTCCAAGGCAATTTTAATCCAGGTCCACTGAACCACCAAACGCCGTCTGATCTCCAGGTACCGCCCCTGTGCGCCACATCACCACTTCTTATGTCACCTCAGGTGCATGTGACAGATGAAAAAAAGAACAACACCACAGTGCAATCCCTGAGGCAACCAATATCAGTGACGGAAAATAATAACAACAATAATAATAATAATAATACAGTACTAATACTATCATATTTCAGCCCAGGTAAACTATGTTTCCCTAACTTTAGCAGCACTCATTCAATGGGTAACCATTACAAACTTATATTTTAGTGAGCATGGGCATGAATATATATATTGTATTTAATATGCATTATGTAAATTGATGGTTCAAATGTAAAATTTTTTTCTCTCCACTTGATAAAATATATTAACTTTATACTTTTGGCTGTGTTCCAAAAATGACATTTAAATCTAATACATGCAAGCAACAGTTAAGCAGTGGATTGCTCCTGAAGGTACCCGCAGACCATTACCAGATCTAAACCAGCACTGTGGTCAGGGCACCGTCAAGAGTATTAATCTTTTTGAGAGCTGGGGGAACCTGCATGACATGAGAATATCAAAAGCCATGTAGAGCCACCATGCTGTCCTTATCTTGCAACCATTTTCTTTTTCCTTTTTAATGGAGCTTTATTAGTGCCCTTGGGCAAACTCCTTCATGGGTGCAACTTTTACACCACCCACACATGCACACACACACAATCATAATGTACATGTTTTTAACGGTGGGGGAAACTTGAGCACCTGGAGAAAACATGGGGAGAACATGCAAACTCCAGAGAAATGAACTGTCTCCCAGCAGCATCTGCCACTACAGTATTTCTAGATCTAATGGGTTCACCCTCAGTCATGAATATCAGTGCAGGAGATTTTACATAATCCTGCTGACAAACAATGAAACAAACCAACAGACCGAGCTGTGTCATTACATGATGAAAACATTGCGTTTTTGCCCTACAGTGTTTTGGTTACTTCTGTGTATTCAGCCTTCTGATCTTGGCTAAAATTTCAGTATTCCCTGTATACAACAGCTTCATTATTGTGCTTTAGTTACTGTAGACAACTACTGTAAGGTCTTAAGGGATAAATTGCTGATGTAACTTCTTCTCATGTGAGCTGTAGCCCTCAGATTTTTGACTTTTGCTCCCTCACAAAGCAGACTTTGCTATAAATACGTTCACTGGCGCACTAAGACGCATGTCTTTTTTGCCAAGTGGATGATTTTCTTGTCAAAATGATTTTTCCTGAAATGGATACAAGTCTGTCTCGTTTCAAAAACTGGATCAGAGGATTAAAGGGTTGATGGAAATAGGGTGAGGCGATCAGCTTCCCCAAGCAGTGGCAGGTACCGTATAAGTGAATGACAAATCACATTTCAGGTAGACGAAAGGGGGATGAGAGGAGTGGTGCTTGACAACAGAATGTTTCCTCCAGGGATTTTTGTCTTATGTTGTATTCCATGTCATTAATATATGACATTACATTGATTACACGGAATTTCTTTCAGAGAAGAACAGTTCAAGATTATTGAGTGCACTCTATGTTTTAGTACAAATAAACACAGATCTACAGCATCACAGAAATCTGTGAATGAGAATATCACACAAACACTTAATTTTTGTTTTTTTTTTTTGTTTCAAGTTTAATTATGAAAAACAGATAGCAGATGTTACCAATCACCCCTGCCTTCTGATTGTAGTAAAGTAAAAAAGTAAATTTAAAAAAATGATCATTCATACTTATATCTCTCAAAAATGGATTTACAAATCTTTTTTTTAAAACCAAATTCGTAGTTCACATTCATAACACTTGGGGCTTACAGCATGATCTTCACGGGTCGACCAATTATCGGCCAGGCCGAGTATTGGCGCCGATATTTGGAATTTTGACGTATGTCGTTTTGGTGTTTTTTAAATCTGATGGACCAATATCAAGAAATCACTTAAAAACTGGGTTATTTCGGCTCAGCTGCCCCTCGCACCCTCTCCTGCCGCTTCCGTCTCCTGCATTGTTCTGCCCACGGTACCATCTGATTGGTTAAAACAAGCCACAGTGTGGGTAAGCCGTGTGTGTGTCTTCACAGTTTAAAAATAATAATGTGCTTTGCTATTCATTTTCTTTTTTTTTTTAATCAAACAATGTCTTTGAAAGTTAATGGATAAAAGTAACAACTATATTTTATCATTAAAAAAATAATTTCAATTAAAGAGTTTGGCCATATTGGGGGATTAACCATTAAAGAAACATAAAAATGATTTTGATTTAATTACCAGGACTGTTAATACAGAGCAGCTGTAGCATAAACCTTATTTTTGACATAAAGAAATATGAAATAGAGAATATGAAAATATGGTAGTGTATTTCAACTACTGATAAAAAAGTTAACAGGAAACATTACCACACCTGGACAGAAATATTTGTAACTGGATGTAAATAGGCATAAAGTTGGAATAATTTGTTTTCAGACACATTCCTCTTTTTATTCCTATTTACGATATACACATCAGTAATCACCTTTGGAAGAGACTGATCAATAAAGTTTTGAGAAGAAATATACTTTATCTGTCAAGAATAGATCACATTGTCACTTCAGATCACTACATCAGGTAAAAAATATTTTATTCCAACTTTATGGGCAACAGGTTGTTGGCCTACCTGCATAAGCACACACATGTGGACTTAAGTTTATCCATTAAATCTTTAATTGCAGTTCATCTGGTTTGAAGATTATGGTATGGGTTAAAACATGTTTTTATAGGGTTAAAGTCTTTCTTTCTTAATGCTTTCCAGTCAGATACAAATCCACATTCGAACCACAGGATGGCCAGGTGCTAATAGCCATATTCAAATTGTTCCTTTTTAAAAGTGTAATTACAGACCCATGTTCAGGTTTGTACACCAGTATGAGTCAAAGGGTAACATTAGCATTACGCCTAAAAGTAAAAGACTGGTGGCAGAGAAGACACTAAACCTATAATGCGTGGTTGTGTACAGACATAATGGTGATAACCAGCAGTATTAGCATTGCAGTTTGTTAATTATGCATTCATGTTTTATTGATAAATTAAATCATTCTCTGCATGTTGCATTACCTAGATTGCTTCTAATAATGTAGTCCCTTTCATCAAATCTTGTGTAGGTGTCAGGTTCATAGGAAACAGCCTCCATTCAGCAGGCTCTAAAACTCAATGATTATTGTACTCCCTAAATGTCGCTTTGTGGGTGGAGCGGCAGGTAATGCAGGATATCTTCATGGTGAAGTAATTACCGGCAGTCAGTACAAATACTATTATTTAAACTTCTTGTACAAACTTTGTTACATACAACTTAAGAATAAAAATAATAACACTTGAAGGACTGTATGCCTATTCATATTGACTCCTGTGTAGTTTGGAGTAAATTAAACATGAGCCATTCTTATTTTTATGAGTAGCATAAGAGTAAACATACTGTAGTCACTACTGTTTTTTGATGAATTTTCTTTGTTATGTATAAAGACAAATATAGTTACCATGTGCAGTATTCAGTTCAGGTGCTGCTGTAAAGTGCCTGAACTGAATAAATGTAATAAATGTGACACTAAAGACTCACTACAAAATGACTTAAAGTGCATATGACACCATTTTTACATAACCAACAAAGGCCACCAAATACAAAAACAAACATTAAAAACAATACTACATATAAAAAGCATCCCCCCGATCACAAACAGACCTGTTACAGCTGAGGAAAAAAGACGTTCATGGATTTCACTGAGAATCCGCCACAAAGGCCAGTGCAATATTAATGACATCACAAACAGAACACGGTGCCTGTTAGCAGCCATATTCTGGGCATAAAACTGTACAGATTCAAGCCGTATTTGGACTAGACACAGTTACCACCGTGACAGCAACTCTGACATCCCCGACCACATGTTTTTACCTGTCAATGGGACTAGAGATGGAAATTAGCACCATGGCTATAATCTCTCATATTTACATGTAAATGTTCATTAATATGAATTGTCCAATTTAAAAAAAAATATATAATACAATACAATACAATGTCCATTCATGAGAATGATGGTAAAGACTCTCAAGGGCACGAACGCCTGAGAAACACAGACTGGTAAATAGTTTTA
>JAQQAE010011139.1:0-13760 GCA_029823295.1 Pseudamia nigra | reverse complement strand
GGTTCCTAGAATCTCTAGAACTAGACTGGGAGGCAGAGCCTTCAGTTACCAAGCTCCTCTCCTGTGGAATCAACTTCAGTGTGGGTGCGGGATGCAGACACACTCTGCACCTTTAAAACATGGATTAAAACTTTCCGTTTTGTCAAAGCATATCGTTAGGTCTAGGTCAGGTAAACCTTTAATCCTCCCCTTAGCTTTGCTGCATAGTCCTAGGCTGCTGGGGGACAGTGATGCACTGAACTTTACTCTCTGTCTCTTTCTTAAACTCTTCCCTCCTCTGGTTTTCTGTCTCTCTCTCTCTAACTCTCTTCCTCTTCCTCTCACTCTGTCCTCCATCTCCCACCCTCTCTCTCTCTCGAGGCACATCTCTTTCTCGGCCCCCCCCCCCCCCTTTATTTGCATTCATTCCCATGTCATCTATATTGTGATAGTAACTTTGTGTCTTCCCTGTAGTTTTGTGCCTCCTGCCTCTGCCTTAGGTCTCTAGGTATCTTGACGTCCTTGCTGTGTGTTTGCTGATTGTGAACCAGCCCTGTAACTGTGGACATTGTCCAGTGTCTGTGTTGTTTGTTGTTCTATCCTACTCTTTCTTTTGTCTCTCCTCTGTCCACTAACCCCAACAGGTCGAGTCAGACGGCTGCCTACCCTGAATCACTGGTTCTGTTGGAGGTTTTTCTCTCCCCCACCACCGTTGCCCTTGGCTTGCGCTCGGTGGTTCTGTTGGGTTTGCTGTCTGTATAGTCTTGAGGTTTATTTATTTTTGCTCATTTTGAGGCTTACTTTGTTCACTTTCTTGATTATTTCATTCATCTTCTGTTCTCTTCATAAACTCATGCAGAAAAGACACAAAACAACAAACCCAACAAATCCCCACAACACCAAGATTGCAATCAGATTTTCTACAGGCATGCCCAAATTAAAAAGTCCCCCAGTGTTCAAACAAACCCTACACCGTGTGGTTCCACAAACAACTACACACCTTCCCTCAGTGTTAAAGTTGTTTTCCCGGCACCGCTCCCTGCTCGGGGTTATGTAATTCAGCCGTGAACGTCCCACATGACACATCATGTATATTACATTGCCTAAAAAGCAGCTCTTTCCGACTGCACTCAAGGCTCGCTAGATTTTTCATCTCCAATTAAAAGGGAACTGAAGTACTGCATCAGTGGACTCGAGAGAAGAGAACTAACTGACACGCTCGCTCCTGAAATGAGTGAATAATTGAATTTGTTTTTCATCTGGTGAGGACGAGTCTCACATGGAGAATACATTCAGTTAATGACTGGGTTCTGTTTGTTTTAATGCAGTACATTCTGAGATTTTGCAACGAGTTAAACACATTTGAGATTCAACAGTAACCTGCCATGTTACACCGCATAAAGATGACCGAACAGAGACAAAATAAGCAACAAAATGGAGGAAAAAAATCAGAAAAGAATTGAAAAAAATGAAGAGAATAAGTAACAAAATTAACTAAAATTAAGCAGAAAATTACACAAAAATGAATAAGAACAAAAGGAAAAAGTGACAGAATAAAAAAATTTAGAAAACAAGCAACAAAATGAACAAAACCTTGAACAGCACTGACAAAATGAACAAAATAATTGAATAAGAAAAAGAAAATAAGCAACTAAACTGAACAAAAAGAAGAAACTGAAGAAAATAATCAAGAAAATTAACAGAATTTGACAGAAACAAACCAAAGAATTCACCACATGTACAGAAACAGCTAAGAGAGACAAGAAAAATGAATAAAAATGAATAGAACAAGCCACACAACGAACGGTAATAAACAAAAAACAATAAAATAGTCAACAAAATGAACAAAAAAATAAGAAATTAATAAGAAAGGTACATAACAATAGCTAACAAAATAATCACAAAATGAGAGAAATTCATAAAAGGACTGATGAACAAAATGAGCAACAATATTGACAAAATTGAACCACACAAAAAAAGAAAGGAATAAAATCCTCCTTATATAAAATTAATGCAGAGTATTTTCCAATCACATAAATTAGTCTTCTTTAAAAAGAGCAAAAAGCAAGAAAATTGTATAATTTAGTACGGGAATAATTAATATTTAGAGACAAATTCATATTAAATTTTATTTTAAGAAAAAATGCTTGAATGAAACATTACGGGTGACAGTGTGTGATTCTGTCAGCCATTGCAGAAAAGCCAGGAAGGATTCGATGACTTAAAAGACATTTTTTTTGCAATAAATAGAAACTGAGGATGCTGTCTGATCTATAAATATCAGCATATCTGACTAGAGGTGCATTCAATCTGGAGGATTTCGACAGTTTTCCATGTGTCTGCACACTTCTAGTGTTTTCTGCAGAATGATATGTTAATGCAGTCTTTAAGGCGGCTCAAAGCGCCCGCATGCTGCTCGGTATTTCTGTGCATCATGTCAGTGGTTCATATAAAGGCCTGTCAACAGCAAACAAAACGCTGCAGATGTAAAAATATTCAATGGTATCATGAACACCTGAACATTCAATGCAAATAAATTCAATATATCTCCAGGATTAATTCAAGAATATGCATGTTTTAAAAGGGGCTTGGTGTGTGTGTGTGTGTGTGTGTGTGTGTGTGTGTGGTGGGGGGGGGGGCAAATGTGAAAGTAAATGAAGTGTTTGCTTACTTGAGAATACATAGAACCCCAATTCTGAAAAGGTTCAGCCAGGTGGAAATATGCAAATTAAAAAATAATGCAGTGTTATTAAATAATGTGTTTTGACTTGGATCACAATGTGGGGAGTATAAACACAGCATATTTCATAATTATTCCAGTGACATCCTTTTTATGTGACAATATACAGCCACACCCAGAGAAGGGTAGTAATTAAGTACATTTAATCAGTTACAGTGGAACCCCAGGTTACGAGATTAATCCGTTCCGGGATCAAGCTCGTGAAGTGAAAAACTCATGAGCCGGGACAGGTTTTCCCATAAGAATACATGTAAAACCAGTTAATCCATTCCAAGACCCGAGAAAACTCCCATACAATTCATAATTTTTTTCTTTTCTGATTTTTATTCACTTGTTTTGACCTGTTTCGCCAGACTTTCATCATCATCATCATCATCACTTTCAGTAGGTGATGATCTTTTGCTGAAATAGCGATCCAAAGAGGTTTGCTTCTGCCTACTCCTTAAAACGTTACAAAAATGCGTGACGCAAATGTCATTCACTTGGTCTAATACACGACCAGTGTCCACTTTCTTGGGGTGTTTTTATTTTATCATCTCACACACACACCTGAGGTGATATAAGGGGAAGTGACATAGGGGGAAATCTCGGGGAGCAGACGGCATTTGGACAGTGGCTTGGATCAGACTGCATCGGAAAGGGTATTATTCCCTTCTTTTTTTTTGCTTTATTCTTCCAATGGATGCATCGGGACTGAGCTGGAAGAGGAATCTGGATGCTAAACGGGATACGTGGTGAAGGATTTGTCCTGTATGTCTGGGTAAGTTCCGATGGTATTTTTATGGTTGGGAAAAGTTGAGATTTCTTTTATTCTTTGGTGAAATATAATATTTAAAGATACACCACACAAATTCCTTTAACTGCAGACAGATCCACCCATGTTCTTTCACCTGCATCGAGATCATATTACAGGTTTTCTTCTTACCATTAGCATCCTTCTTAGGCCCTATGATGAAAAAACACAAAACGAAGCACTATTTCGGGTGAAAAAAGGCAAAAAAAAAAGAAAAGATTTACTCGCAACTCGAGTTTTTGCTCATGAGAAAATTTTGCCCAATGTCTTCCTTGTAACCTGAAAAATTTGTGTGCCAAAGCACTTGTAACCCGGGGTTCCACTGTACTTGAGAAATGTTTTCTGAACAATGTACTTCTCAAATAATTAAAATCGGGCCAAGCAAACAAAAAATAATAATAACAAAATAATCAGGTAACATGTAGAAACTGGGCAACAAACTGAGTAAAATGAACAAGAATCAAGGTGACAAGATGACACAAAAATCAACAAACTAAAAAAATGCACAACAAAATCAGCAAAAATGATCAAAGTAATCAAGTAAACATGCAAAAATTAGGAAAATAAGAAATAAATCTTGCCATTAGGAAATGATGAGCTCATCTTGAGCTTTTTTTCTTTATGTTTTGTAGTATACAGTGTTTATCATCATGTATTTTAACATTTGCCTGGTTCTGGAGCTGACATTTTACTGATGACCTTGAAAGTGCCTGTTCAAATAAAATATATGAGGCTATAACAAATTCAACGTTATGAAGTTACTCACTACTTGAGTAGTTTTTTATGAGATATTTATTTATTCTTACTCAAGCGCTTCTTGTACTTCTTGTTCTACTTCTACTTAAGTTATTACAATTAAAAAGTAACGTTACATTTACTTCAGCTCTATTTCTGTTTACTCTACTCTTCACAGGCGATGCCCTAGTTTTCGGTCTACAGTATATTCCAAAAAAGATCAGCCAAGGGCAATTTTATGCCTAACAATGAGAAACAACTGATGTGAAAAGGTGATTTTAACTGTGATTTGATACAAAAGGACCATGCAAATAGAAGTTTAGTTTTTCAAACATGGACCAAGGATCATCAGTTTTATTAATGTGTTAAATGCCCATGAGCCTTATTGAAATATTAAAAACGAGAGTTGCACTTGACAGCGTTGCAGACCCACGCGCACCCACTTATCTTCAAATCTGCAGGCCCTACTGTAGCTCTGATAACAACAAACGACAAATCCCCCAACCAGTTTGGAAATGTGGTGCCTTTAGCCGTAGTAGTTTTGGTACTGTAGGTCAGAATAGGTTTTTATTATTTATCAATGCTGTGACCTAATTAATATGCAAATTAGGTGGTGATTGCCGCAGTAACCTTTCCCCCTATTCTGGCTACCCATGTGCCAAGTTTGGATTAGTTTGGGTCCATGGATTTTGGTAACACAGAGCCCAGTGTTTAGACTGACATGCATATGCACAATCCTGAAAATGACTGTGACCACAGCATATTTGTAATCAGCATAGTTAATACCTAGGGGTATATGACCTTTTCAATCTCATTACATATCTAGAAATGTATGTAGGTCAAAGTGCAATAATTTCAGACTCTAACAATCTTATTCTTCAAATAAATTCATCTGCCAAAATAAATGTTGAACTTTAATAACCCTGTCACACTGACCTTTGAACTTTTGACTCCAACAAAGCATGGAAGTATCCTCGAAACTACAAATATGACTGCTGATTCCCCCAGTGGCCATTTGCCTGTACTACACTCTGGCCCAGAAAGCATTTTCCCCACAGACCACAATGATAGAAGAGACATCTGTAAACGCTGCTCACAGGACACCTACAGCTGCAAAAAAGGTGGGAAATGACTCCTTACAGTGTCAGTTTTTGTAACATGGAGTTTTGAAATATTTTGTGCACCCACAGTGCACAGTTTGAGCGGTGGGAAGGGTTGAGCAGGGGAATCACTAGTACTGTATGCATACACAGCAGCTCATGACACAGCATAACATGGAAATCAAAACATTTGTTCTCTTAGATACCTGCTTGAAACATAGCTACAGGTGCTACTTCCATTTTAAACCTTTCTGCTAAGTTAAGTGAACCTATCTTCATTTGTTTTCAAGTGTGGACAGAAAGATCGATGGTCTGACAGATAGCACCAGCCGCCCCACACCTCAGCTCTGTAGGCATAGATAACATTCTATAGCAAAAGATAAGAATATTTCTATTACTGTGTGTGTAATAGAATTAAAAGATTCAAGGGAATTGGATGTAGTACATCTCATAATGCTCAGAGCCCTGAACAGGACCAAATCATCATTCATGTATCACTGGAAAGACTCAGAATCACTGTACAAACTTTTGTCAAACTCTCAACTTTTGAGCTAACTTCTGCAGCATTTTCATCTTAGGTCTGGAGTACATGGTGTTCATTTCTTTTAAAAAAGACCTGAATACTATTTGGTCTGACCACAGTCCAAGTTTCCACTGAGTGTCGATCCATTCCAGATGGATACAAAGTCGGTAATGCCTCTGGACATAGGCAATATTAAGGCACAGCCAAAACACAGACATGTCTGACCAGCTATTTGTAAGTGTTGTTCGAACACACCAAAGACTTTTCACAGTGACCCGGAGTCTCTCCAGGTCTGTCAGTGACACATTCGGTCCCTTCCATGGTCAGACATACTCTGGTGTTCAGTTTAAGTTGGGTGCTCTGAGCATTATGTGCTGTGATTCATCCAGTTTCTTCAAATCTTCTAATTCTATTGTGTGTGAAACATCCAAATCCCTTACTATTCTTCTGTAAACAACATCATTTTAAACGTTTCTAGGTTTCTCAGCATTCAAAGACAATCCCAGCCCATCTTGCCCATTTTGTTTAAAATCACCTTTTCAGATCAGCTGTTTTAAATAACATTGCTTTTGAATGAATTAAACTCATTTTCAACCTCCAAATTGCCCCTAGCTGATGTTTTCTGGAATGTGCTATTGACCCAAACTTGATGAATGGCTGTATATTTTAAAATAAAAAGAGCTTGCCAGACAAAACATGAATTAGATTATGTTCATACTGTCTGCACTGAAACACAAGTTAATTTTAACAATGCTGTGTTACTCTCTAATAAACTTTTTTGAAATTGCGGTTGTACTGTTCTGAAATATACTGTATACTGAAAAGCATCTTAAAATGTAGCCATCCGTTCACACCTTTAGTAAAAAGGTCAGTGTTTGGGATTTATTAATGAAGTTGTCCCCACACTGATCAAAGTTTGATCCATCCAAATTGCAAGTAGGGAAAAGTAAAAGCTAATCTCGGAGACCCTGCTCGCGGTGTTTTTCTACCCGGCGACAGAGTCTCAAAGTGGAGCCTCAGCATCAGCAATAAGGACTGATTTCAGCCCCAGGAGACACCAAGACTGGCTTGATCAATACGACTAAATTGGCTTTCTCCAATGCATGAAGCACATTCATGTGTGAAAAGGCAAACATGTAAACAAATTCAGCACTCTAGATCCATGATGTTCAGGAGTCAAGGAGGCTAATGTCACAGTTTGTATGTTAAATCTACATGAAAGTTGCAGAATTCTCTGCTGAGGTTTTACTAATGATGCGTTCTTGGAACTGATACAATTGGCAAATGATTATTGATTTCAGCACAAGATGAGGCTGGCTCCTTTACAGAACGATCACATTCAGGGTTGCAGGCTGTACATTTTCTAATTACATTAATACACACTTTAATCAAGCGCTGCTGCTCCGTTCTGTGGAATGTGCTCATTTCTGATTATGTACTGTATACAACATGGCACATTGCTGCTTCATGTGAAGAGAAGTGAAGGTAAAAACCATCACTAAAAAGACCATTTTTAAAATTTCATCACCTTTCAGACTGCTCAAGAGGTGAGAACTGAGGGTGAAAATGTAATTCCCCCCAACTGATGACTGTTATACAAAATTACAAGAACAGAAAGACAAAGAGGGGCATTAACTCTTAATATGCCCAGCCTTGGGCCAAACTAATAAAACCACAATTGAATCAGTTCTAAATAAATGATGCTGCTGTAGTTTAATAACATATCATCTCCCTTACTGACAGAATTAGATTGGACGGTGCTATATATCTTAATAATCCCACAAGTTCAAAGTGAAGGGCATATCTCAGGGACAAATTCAAGTTGAGTGTTGCCTTATTCGCCCGACTCATTATTTTTGTATCCACTGAAATATTCAGGCAAATGCTGAGCTCCACCAAGTGGAGAAATAGAAAAATGAAATAGAAATCCACAATGCGGGTAGCTGAAGGAATCTGGAAATGTCAAGTAAACCACCCAAACCTGCGCTTGTCCTTAAAAAGTAATTTAATGATATACGTTTATTTTCTCTTTGCATTCCTAAGACAATGCCATCAGACACAGCTTTTCTTCCACCGAACAGACGAAGACTGCAAACTTAGAAAATCATCATATCACAGAATAAAAATGGAAAAAATAAAAAAGTTACCATGCATTTTTGAAAATAAAGCATTCTTCACATTTCACTGCATTTATACATCCTGTTCATGTCATCAACGATAATGTTGATGTAGCAAACATAGGTCAGTTTATTGTCATTATACTGCATGTGTTGTAACCCCATAGCGTCAACTCAGCAGAGTCACCAGGCACGGAAGCAGAAGAATCTGGTTTTTTCTGCGAACAAGTGCCAGCTGTTTGTCGAAAGCTAGTGGTGTGACTGCTTGGGCTACTGATGAACACGTCACAAACATTCAATCGACTTGTATTGTACATAGGGTTAGGGTTATTTCTAAGTATGTTGTTCAGTCTTGCACAGTGATAGTTGTACGTTATCTGACTCTACACACTGCTGGTATATAGACCCAGAAAACAGTCCGGTATAAAATCCTACTTTTACAATGAAATTTCTCCTCTAAGAGTTTCGAATTAAACTCAAATCATTAAAGCTGATACAGTTATTGAAAGTCATAAGTAAACCACGGCAATGCTCGGTTGCCAAATCCATATAAAAACTCTTATTGAAATTTCCTAAAAGTTGGAATTGTGAGGAAAAATCGTACAACAAATGAATCCAATACAGAAAATATTCATATGCAAGTGAGTTGATTTACTTTGAGAGGGTGAATGAGCAATAGTTATCATTCATACAAAATGTGTATTACTTTGAAGAAATGTGCAAACAAAGCTTTAATAAAGGATGCCGTAACATGCTCTCTGATGCTGGCATTTGGAAAAATATACAGTTAGAAATATATACACATCCAAGAGTAGCACTTCTACATACGCACTGTGGGCATTAGCAAGAGTTTGCTTGCATAGTTAAGTGCATGCATAAGCAATTTATCATGCAACAACGGTCTTATACTTTATGAATGGTGATCTTTTTTCTCAGTCTGTCAGTGAGTTCAGTGTTCATCTACGTTTTAATGCAAGCTAAAGATGTGCACAAGCCGTGATGTCACACGTGAAGATGGAGGACAAGCCGATTCAAACGCACCATAATGCTCTATGTACATGTATGGTTTTGGACCAAGGCATCCCAGCTGTCTGTGAATATGTGGCCTGTGTGCGTAGTGGCTTTTGTACATAAAACCCTGTGTTCGTCTGAGAGGAATGTTTGGAGATGTCTGGCAGTCTGAGGAGGTCGATGCCCAGCAGCTGGAGGGCAGAGGTGATGACGGGTGGGAGGGTTGTCTGGGGGCTAATAGGTTATTACTGGGATATAAACACAGACATTTAAGAGATGTTTTAAACCAAGGTCTCCAGACATTTAAATGCAACACGTTTCATTCCTGCACTTCTCCCTGGCGTTTTGCTCCATGACAATCTGATTTGGCTGCACAAAAATACTTTAAAGGCTGTTGCACAATTACTACATCAAGGAGCATATGTAAACAGCAGTTCAGGTTAAATAGGCTTAATTGTGTTTTACTTGAAATTACATTTTCAGTGCTTAATAAATATGAAAATTTAAATATAAATTTACCAATACCTGCAGCTGTACAATTTAGATTAAATACTATGATTATCTGAGGCACTGACGTTTGTTGTTGACATACAGCTCTCGGTATTGAGGGAGAGCTGTACATAAGAGATTTTTGGAAATAATTCAGTGTTTTACTGCAACAGCATGTTAAAAATTGCCAGTAAACTTCCTTTGGTGACTGAGTAGTCCTTGTTTGTCTTTCAAAAGGTTCCCTTCCACCATTTCTTTCTGTCTTGTGCAAAGTCACTTTTATTTTCACCTACTATTGAGATGCATTTCTCCCAGCTATGCTACAGACAGAACAAGGCAATAATTTCAGTACATGTGCAGTCCATGCTTATTTACAATACCATATAATATTTCTCAAAATCAATGCAATCCATACAAAGTGCTTTGTTAAAATCCATTCCTAAATAACTATTTCACAATGTGGACAGCAAATGTCCGTTATGGCAGCTGGTGTTCAGTAACCACTGAAAAGCTACAGGTGCTTTAAAGATGTTTATCAGACACACATCTACTTTAATGGTTAAAACACCCCACAGCTGCACAAGAGAGAATGTTATCAGCCCCCCTAGAATAGTTCATTTGGACCTCTGGCTAGTTTGTGTAGAGTTGATGGGAATCTTGCGAGACTGCATTGTCTTTTTGGCAGGCTCTTTCTTTGAAGAGTCTTTTGCATTTGCAGATGACTGGGTGGCCGTTTCTGCTCCAGAGGGTTTGGATTTTGTGGATGGCAGCAGTGAATGTTTAGCTGCAGCAGATGTTTTAGAGGATTCCTTTTCTTTGGCTGTGGTCACATTCGTCTGGGCTTCTGAAGCCACATTCTGGGCTTTCTTACTAACTCCATGCGGGATTCCTGCATCCCCACCACCATCCTGCAGACTCCCTTTACTTTCAGCTGCCCCTGCTTTCCCTCCATCAGTTGATTTGCGGGCCTCTTTTGGCCTCAGGGCAGTTTTGAAGAAGGATAAAGCTTTGTCCTCTGTCTTACTGTTCCTCCGAGGTGCCCTTGATGGTGGAGCTGCACCTGCTGAGGAGACACCCACACTTGATGATCTCAGACTAGTCATGGAGGAGCTACTGCTTGAGCTACGGCCTGCTGCCCTGTTCTCAGCAGCACGGCCCGGTCTGCCCTCTACCTTACTCCCAGCACCAGACCTGGAGGGAGGACCCCCATGGTTAACCTTTCTCTCTGAAACCCCACTGGCTCGTGAGGATTCACGGCTCGTGCTCCTGTCTGCTGCTCTAGTCCTTCCTGAAGCTGAGCTTTTCTCACCTCCAGCTCTGGGTGAAGCCCTCCTCTGAGGATGTGAGTTTTGTGATCCTGGAGAACCACTCTTCCGCTGTTGAGCAGAGTCAGGATGCAAAGCCTCCTGGGTTTGTGGGGATCCTTTCTTTGAAGGGGTTGCTGTTCTAGAGGAAGCAGACTTAGTGGTTTTTGGGAGGATATCACTTTTGTCCTTAGGGTTGGAGGGTAATGCTGCATTCTTGGTCTGTGTTCGGGGCTTGTCGATGGCTGGGGAGGCAGGAGAGAGAGAGCTGGATGATGTTGAGGAGGTGGCAGCACGTTTCTTGGGACTTCTTTCACTTTCCAACCCAGTCTTAGTAGAGTTCCTTTTGACACCAGTACCATCTGTGGACCCATTTCTCGGTTTCATCTCTTTTGCAGTCCCCCCATGTCGAGGGCTCACTGATTCAGCTCCAGAGACAGTGTTGTTGTTTTCCCCTGTTTGAACAGAGGTCCTCTGCTCAGCTTGTGCCACAGCCTTGGAGTGAACCTGGTCAATGAGCCTCTTACTGCCTGGATTACTAGCTAAAGCTGAAAGGGACAGCTTGCCCCCTGACTGTCTGTCTGGCTTTGGTGACCCACTGAAGCAGGAGGTTGACAGCTTGGTATCAACCACCTCCCCTATCCTCTCCAGTGTCGGGGAGGAGGAGTGGGATTCAAGTGAGAACCGTGAGGGTGAGTTGGAACGGAGTTGGAGCTTCGCGGAGTGGGACCAGGATGGTTTAGTGCCATTCTCACTGAGCACTAATGGGCTGGCAATGGAAGATCTAGAGGGGAATGTCTGTCTTTGCATGCCTCTCACTGCTGGCCGGCTTGATAATCCTGCATGTTAATGAAATCAGTATTAGGTTTTTCACCTCTGAAGCACAATTCAAAAAGGAATATGTACTGTATGTCCCTGAATGTATCTCTCACCATCATCCTCACTCCTTTCACCACCAAACTCAGCAGATTCAGAGAGAGAAGCCAGGGAGGTACGTCTGGAAGAACCAGATGAGGCTTGACTGGGAGGACGGCTGCTCATCAACCTGCTGATCCAGTGCTCACACAGAGAAGAACTGGTCGATCCTACACAACCAAAGACACTGTGTTTAAAATGTGTAATACTTTATATTAAGGCAACAAGAGTTAGTTCATAGAGAATAAGGCTCTAAGATTAGCTTTGCACCCATCTTAATTTAAAATAGTCTGTCATTGATTCCGAACAAAAAAACACAGGATTACAAGTGTGTGTGTGTCGGGGGGTGCTCTTACTGAAACAACTTATTTGGAGTTTCGAGGGGAAGGGGAGTTTTGCTGGGTAGCTTAAATGCTTTTCTTTGTACACAATAGAAATCCAGTGGGGACCAGCCACCTCTTTACCATTATTTACATTCCTCCAGAGGCTAACGCTAGCCGAGCCTTTAACCACCTCTAAACAGCCGTTTACATTTCTCTCGAGGCTAATGCCAGAAAAGCCCTTAGCCACTGCTACACAGTAGCTTACAGTCGACTGAAGGCTAATGCTAGTCTGGCCCTTAATCACCACTACAGTGAGAATGACCATCTAATGAAGTCCAGTACACTATACCATCATACTGGGCCTATTTGGAAAAAAAGTCTTGCAATCGAGAGTTTGCAAGTTGAGAAACACAAGTTGCTCCAAAGGATTTCTAGGAGGTAGGTCGACTTTTTTTGCACCTTCTGGGATATTAAAGATGAGAATACACCATTGCAACATGGCACACAGATAAGTCAGAGAACCAGCAGCCAGTGGCCAAGACCTATGTTTTTAGGTGGACCAGAGTTTGCTTCTTTGACCCACACCAGAGTTCAAATGTGCAGTAACATCTCCTCAAACAAACCAGACTTTCAGAGCAAAGGACCTACAGTCTGATTACACAGGACTGGTGGGAATGCACCCTTAGACAAGCTTTTAGTTGACTGGGTGGTTTGGTCCTGTCATTTTAATGGTATGTTTTTGTTATTTTAACGTGATATAATTTAATTGAGTGTTATTTTAATTGCCTTATTTTTTATTATAGACTGCACTTTGATTGTAAAGCACTTTGTGCTGTAGAAATAAAGTTTAGTTAACTATATGTATCAGTTGCATTCCTTTTAAATGTAACTATGCTGATATGTATTGTCCCTGTCAAATAAACTGAAATAAATCAAACAACAATAAAGTTTACCTCCGACAGAGCTGTTGGCAGACCAAGATGGAATTGTGGCCCGTCTTTGGTAAAACAAGATGTAAGCGGTCTGTTTGCAGACTTCATCTTCAGACATGGGATGAACATCACTATCATCAAAGCAGTACCACTGCCCATCAATGGAGTTCTTACAGTGAGCTACAAGACAAAGGACAGGTGAATAAGCTCCAGATATAAAAGCTCAAAACTGCAGTGTCTGTGCCATGTTGCTCTTTTACCTGTGTAGTGTCCTCCCTGCATGGTGCCATGATGGTTACACACGGCATACAGGTCATAAAGGTAGTCTTCAGGATCACGGCCCATCCCATAAGGTCGTCGCCATGGTGACCAGTGGGAGGGTAAGCTCCAACTGCTCTGGCTCCTCTTTACCATATGCGGTGCCATGTCCATGCCTGTGAGAGGGAACTTCACCATGTTCTGCATCTTCATGCGTCGATCCCCGTCCTGTCTGAAGCGCTTCAGGTGCAGGATGAGGATGTCAGGCAGCGTCCACAGGCTAAGTTTGATGCTGCCCTGCTGGAGCTGCTTACAGTGTGGACATCGCCACGCATCATCAGGAGCAAGCTGGAAGGAATTATGGAAAGATAGTGGAGACTCACTAAACTTTAACAAGAATTTTCTTATTTCTACATGGTTCTATATCAGGGATGCTCATTACGTAGATCGCGATCGACCGGTCGATCTCAAAGGTAGTGTTGGTAGATCGCATGACATTTAAAAAAAATGGACGTCAGCCTATCATCCATCCTGTCACCTG
>JAQQAE010011138.1:0-13760 GCA_029823295.1 Pseudamia nigra | reverse complement strand
AGTGAAATCACCTGCTTTAGTGACTGGTTGGAGAGAAGACCTGCAGGGTCTCGGCCTCCATGGCACGAGTTTGACACCCCTGTGAGTCCCTCCCAGTAGACATACAAAACAGACCAGTCAAGCATCTGACTCAAAAGAGAGGAACTGAGGCAGCAGAACTTTAACAAAATGAGATATTCCTTTCTCATTCCCTCTATGGCATGTGGAACAGCTGTATTATCTGTCTGTTTTTGTATAAAACAATGTATTTTATTGTTGGTCAGATAAGTGTCCATAAAAACGTAATGTGTCCATAGGTAATGTAGGGATATACTTATTTGTAAATTTAACACGCATTCATCTGACTGCGCATTTGTTTATTTTAAATAACTAATGCAACATCTGAATTCTTTGTGAAGATTTCCACAAAGAATATATCTCTTTATCCTCAGTTATAGCTCCTCAGTGCAGCCTTCGCAATTCTTGCTCCTCAATGTGTATCTTAAGGAGTTGCAGCATCCTTCAAAATGGAGCAGCAAGATCAATTTCTGGGTCACCATGGAGCATCGAGGCATCAAGTACTTGAGAAGGCAATAAATGTGAACATAAGAAAAAAAGTTCTCCTTGTTGACAGGAGCTCATGTTTAATGATGTTGGATCACAAAGTTATCTGTGATGGTTATAAAATTTGTGTTACTGTTTTTACTGTGTGAAAAGTGTTGATGCAAGCTCACAAAACATTGTAAAAATAACAGAGATTTAGATGTTGGGCCACTGCTCCTAATTTTGCACTCTTCATTTTCCATTTGGGCCTGTACACATGTGCGACATATATGGAAGTATGATAATAATTCATTGTAAAAAATATATATTTATCTTTTCCTTTCTTATATGAAGTTGATTGGTCAGACTGTTTCTGTATTTATCAATCGGGTTGTGATTTTTCAACGAGGACTATATCACAAGACAGAGAAGTCAACCATTTATGAAAATAAGAATGAAATTAAATGTTAAAAGCTCTGACAGTACAAAACAATAGGAAACTGAAATGTAAGCACCAGCACATTTTCTATATTTAGGAGTTAATCTTCAGTGGGTTAAATACAGCTGTTTCCAGAAACATGATAAGCTATGTGTTTTCTAATGATAGACTATTGTGGCTCTGTTTGTGTGGGTGTATGTGTGTGTTCTGGGTTTTTATTTACAATTTCAAAGTGCAAGTTGTGTCAAAACCAGACACCCTTCTTATAACTACACACTCAGTGAAAGTCAGTGTCCACTAAATGTTGCTGAGTTTGTCTGGGCTAATGAAAGAGTGGTGTGACTCAGTGTGTAAGGACTGACTCTCATTTAAAGCCTCACATTAAGCTCAACTTGCCTTGTGTATTTTAAGACTTTTTTTTCTCATATATCCTTCTGGTCTGCAGACATCAGAGCAGCAATGCATTCTGTGCCAGTTGCCTTCCCAGACATACTGAGCCTGAAGTGAACAGCTGGTTTTCTGAAAAATAGAAAATCTTTTTTGATAATTGAAGAAGGTTGTAATCCAAGGCTCATTCCGATGATTTGAGGTTGGTAAAGTACAGGCCGCCTCAGCAAATCTAAAAAAATAAAATAGAATTCTGACTCAAAGTGTCTGAAATATCCAGTGCCCCTTCTGCAGTCACATGGTTTAGTCCTGTCAGCTAAAAAATAACATTGCTGGTGTGGACTGAAGACATGTTTGCATCATCTTCTGTGTAAATGCTTATTGCAGTCCAGCCTATTATTCCCTGTTGATAAATTGAAGGTCATAAACAAACACAAAACAAGTCTCTTTAGATGTTCTGCCAAAAAGGAAATGGAATGTTTTTCACCTTTTTCACTTCCTTCATTCATTTTTTTAAAGTCTCTTGTCTAAAAGTCATTGGGAACCTAAAACTAAAAGTTAGGAAGCTGTCTGGTCTTTAACTTCAATCAGGCCAGTCTAATAAGATCTGGAAGCATGTCAGTGGTCAGTACTGATGGTAATTTGTCTGACGTCAAGACCGCCAAATGTTATTCCATATGCCTTGTCGTATTTTTATTCTCCCTCTGGAAGCACACTTCGTGTGATCAGGCACATTTTCGACATCCTCAGAACTGTTTTAACACAACCAGATACAAAGAAAGTGCTGGTGGCTTGGACAGGCTGTTAACTATGGTGGCCAGGCCAAGCATCTGTGGACACAAACCAAAACAGAGACATTTACAGTGCTGCATTGCTTCTCTTCCATCAGCCAGCAACAGTAGCTGGCATGTTGAAGCTGAGGTATCAGTGGGTTGCTGGTCTTTTACATATGGAGAAAGGATGGAAAAATTCTTACCAAATCATGCCTCAGTTGCAGAATATAGTGGAGAATTCTGAGCACATCCCAAATATGGATTAAGTTCTCATGCTGGGTGCCTTGAACATAAAAATGCCCCCTTTTAAATGCAGATGAGGTTTAACCTTTGGGCCTCGATTTCATGCTGTCACCCCTTTCTGATGCCTCATAAATTCACCCCTCCTCTGTTAGGTCATTGTCTCCTCCCTGGAAAGAACTCAACACAAGTCAAGCCAGTAGAGGTCAGGACTTTAGCACTAATTGTGTGTGTATTTTCAATATTTGCCTTCCAAGGTCAAAGGTGAGCAGGGTAACACTCAGAGTAAAGGTCAAAACTAGACAGGATATCAGTTTTGGTCCTGTTGTGTGTGTTTTGTGGATCTGCATTGATGGGTAAATCACACCAATATGTGAGCAAACTTCAGCTTTTCTGAAGGAGCCTCTGAGAGCAAACACCTTGGCAGAACAGTGGACATGTTTGACGTGCCGCTTCTGTCAACACCAAAGAATGTCTGAATAGAAAGGATTGGTGAACATTTTCCAAAGTATGCATTTGTTCAAAGTTTAAACTATGTTTTCAGAGCTTAGCTGAAGCATGCTGAGAAATACCAAGAGACTGTTAGGATTGTTGTCAAAGTGCAAAATGATTCTTCACTCTTGTATCCTTGAAGGTCTTGGCCACAGTAGATGTAAAATAATAGATGTGGTTTGTGTGTGTTTGCAGGGAATGGCTTTCTCTTTAGAGGAGAGGCTCCAGCTTGGGATCCATGGTCTATTGCCTCCCTGCTTCATCAGCCAAGACATCCAGCTGCTGCGAGTCCTCAAGAACTACGAAATGAAGAGAGACGACCTGGACAGGTGAGGCTGACACATCTGAGAGCATAGGATCATAGTTTCTTGTCTTGTCTTTTAATCAGCAGCTGAATTTTGACTGAATCCCCCGGAGGACTCCTCAGCTTGTGCATGGAGGTTTTACATCTGGAAGGCTTCAAAACATGCAGATTAGCAATCAGCCCAGCCCTTAGAGATTTACGCCCAGCTTCTAACACCATATATCTTATTGAACATGTCTCCACACTGCTCCTCTGCTTATTTTCCTCCTGTTTCTCCGTTGCCTCCCTGTTCACCTCCATTTACAGTGAAGTGTTTTTACATCCCCCACAGTGACTGAACGAAAACTTAAGTCCAGCTTTGCACGCTTCATTAATTTTTTAAGATTTGTAGCTGTTAAAATTATATAACAAGTGTGCCACATGCTAAGATTCCACTCTTACTGTAGCTCCTTAATCCAAAAAAACTGTTTTAGGGACCAGGAAATTAAAGCATGGATTACTGCCTCATTAAATGAAGCAATAGTGTTTTATTTCAATCAGCCATTCCATCTGATGTCACAGGTAATGTCAGGGATGAGTGGGATGACTTGATTGCCCTTGTGAAGTGGATTTGGGGTCAGCCAGAGTTAGACAGCTTCATAACAGCTGTCTAATTTTCAATCATAGCAACTTCACAGCAGCAACATCATTATGAGCTTGTCATTGCCATTCCCATGCCCTATCAGTGTCACTGACAATCTCTCTCTCTGGGCTTGGGTGTGTTCCAGTTGTGGGCTTTGGTCCCATGGATTAAGGCTTACATGTACTATTTGTCTGCCATTGCTCAAGCCTGCTGTGTTTACATACAGTCTGTTCCCAAACTATGAATCCTTCTTTGGTATTTAATGCTGGATGTTATTTTTTACGAGCATAACTTTGTCTTTTATCTTGCTATGTAGACTCCCATTTTTTCCTTGCAGTGGAATTTGTCGAGGTTTTCAGTTATTCAGACAAATTAGTCCAAACAGAACAGTGCTACATTTATGATCTGAAATGATGGAGTGAGCTAAGTACCCACTGTGACTCTCGACAACAGGGGGAAATGAATGTTCTATGCATTTGCCAATAAAAATGCAGCATTATACGAATGGTAAAGCTAAAGGGAAACTTTACATCCAGTGAAGCAGTTACAAAACAATACCATATAATGGGCTCGAGAGAGCAAAGCAGATGATTACTTATAGCAGATGATAACAGATGATTACTCAGCCTTATAGGCCATACAGATTTTTAAGGAAAACTAATGAATTCAGACCGCTGTAAGGTCTATCAGTTGTGTTTCATCTTCATTGAAATCAGCCAGACAAATATTCCTCTGTTCCCATAGAATGTTACACATTCATTCAGCTCCATACGACAGTGAAAACACAGACCCCTCATGTGATATATTACATGTGGCAGAAGCTAATTTGCTTCACCAACATGA
Organism: Pseudamia nigra; assembly: GCA_029823295.1. Lineage (NCBI taxonomy): Eukaryota > Metazoa > Chordata > Actinopteri > Kurtiformes > Apogonidae > Pseudamia > Pseudamia nigra. The sequence continues at coordinate 9,138 of JAQQAE010011138.1, read as the reverse complement.
AAACTGTTCCCTTGGAGAGCAACTGTCACCACCGTGTATTGTGCAGCTGCTGTGGACTAACCTATAGGCGGGAGGGCGTGCATGCTTTTTATTCCCTTTAACAAGAGGCACCTTGTGCTCCTGGCTTTATGGAAACTTCTCTGATTAGGAATAGAGCCCTCTCTGGCATGCTCTGCTTAATTTGGGTCATATGCAAACCTTCAGTTCCTGGTCAATCTCTGATCAGAACAAAGAGTTTGTGTAGGGCTATCTGGAGGGTGGGTCACTATTTTGTGTGTTTTTCCAATCATTTGGAATGTATTGCAAAAATGTATTTGGCAAATAATTATAGTACTGCAGATCAGAGTGATTTTCTTTGTTTCTTTCCAGATCTTGTGAAGTCATTACTTCTGCGCTGTCTTGGTTTTGGAATTAGTCACAGTTTTAGCGCATATACTGTAGGCATTATATGTTAATGGCATGTTCAGTGTGAACAAGTACTGATTTATGAATTTTTAACTGATATTAGTCAAGTCTCAGTTTCAATCTGCATGGCTTGATAGTTTTTTGGAATTAGTGAGCAAAAGTTCCACACTTATTATCCACTGTAAAAGTCAGATATTAGTTTTATGTCAGCATCCATGTCCACGTACAGTACATGGACCTGTCAGTGCAGTAGCTCAAAAGTGTCTGAACCAACTTGCTGTGGTTGCTGACTACTGTAATATCTCCATCCTGCTGAATTTTAGGATAGGTTGCACTGCTGCTTTTTGATAGGGGATGCTTCTGCTTGTAACAGGAAAAAACACTACAAATCTGATTTATTATCTGATTTCTGGAGTTATCTGATTATTCAAGTAATTATGTAAATAGCATAACGTGATATGCTTTATCAGATAACAGCAGTTTACTGATTAAGAGAAATTGGATTAATACACCTACAATAGATTTCTCATTAATACTTCGATGTGCATGTCTATCCATTAATTTGACTTATTTTGTTCTTTTACATCTACAAAAAAAGAAAAAAAATGCATAAAACAGAAGTAATGGTTTTTAGAAAGGACTGGAGGAAGACCTATCACACCAAGACAAAGGGCAGATGTTTGTCATGTGAAAGCCAGCTGTCATTTTCTTCTCATGGAGTATAAACAAAGGACAGCAGGAGTGTGCAGTCTATTTTGCAGGCCTGTTAGCGCCCACATTAGGACTGCTAAGACTATAGGCGTCCCCATGTTCAACAAGACAAGACATTTCGAAAACAATTGAAAGTTTGAGTCTTGCATCACTACGTACATAATGTGATAGTAGTCTTGTCACATTTCTGAATAATTGTTAGATCTGATTACTTTAGTTATCTGATTACTCCCACTTATCGGATTTTTATGGCCATGTAAACGGGCTGACTGTCTGAACCAGTTTCCTTGAAACTTGCCATGTTTATTAACCAGTTTAAAACCTATCGCTGTTTAAGGTAGGTGGCACTACTGCTTGTGACAAGAGAGGAATTTGAAAAGGCAATTAAAATTCTCCTATTTGGCGGCTGTCCTTTTTGGTGGATACCTTTCAGCATGTTGTAATTCAGCTTGTTTGAGAAGGAACAGTTGTCTTTCTGGTCTCTGTTTTGGGGCTTTAGAAAATTTAGATTGTTACGGAGAAGATTCAGTTTTTCAGTATTCAGGTATTGTCAGTCAGGTATGGAATTAAATACAGTTGTAATTCTGATTGGTGTTCAGATTTCACAGAAGATACTCTGCTACCATTCAGAACAGAAGCTTGGAGAAGCGGCTCACTATTTTCATCACAGCATGAAACAGCATCAGGTCACCTATATTTATGTTTAGTCTGTTGATTTGTACCATGAGGAGAAACAGAAGGGAAGTCTGTATTTTCAAATTCTGACTCCCACTACCCCCTTATTTCAACTCCAGCAGCTTTAAAATGATCTATCATATTCAGTTATCTCTAACCATGTATAAAAGGTTAGAATCTAACATAATGTGCATATGGATGCATACTCTCATACTAAAATTCTTAACCTTTACCCTCCTTTCGTCTTTCTCCAAGGGTTTCCTCCCAGTTTCACCATCTCCCTGGTACAACTCACTCACCCACAGGGTTTAACATCTGACTTTAATAAACCCCTTCAGCAGGTACAATCCTCACGATGTTACAGATTAACATGCTGTGTTTTCCTCTCTGCTCCGCCCTGTCGTTTACAGATATGTGTTCCTGATGGAGCTCCAGGACCACAGTGAGAAACTGTTCTACCGGGTTCTAGCATCAGACATCGAGCGGTTTATGCCCATCATATACACTCCTATTGTGGGCCTCGCCTGCCAACAGTATGGCCTGATATTTAGACGACCAAGGTGAGACGCATTTGCAAGAGTTTTCCCCTCATGGATGCTGGAATAGTATATTTGCAACCTTCTAAAGAAAACAAAATGCATTAACATTTGTTTTTGCTTATTTCCTACTGCTATTACCACTAATGATGTTCCTCCTTTCCTATCTAGTCAGTTTTCAACCACTAAGTTATGAAGTGTTTTATAGGAGCGATTGTATCATTTTCTGGCTGTGTGGGGCCAATATTCCACTACTTTAGTCTTATTTCTTCTTCCACACTGGAAAGAACAACAGATTACAAGTTAGCAACAATCACCTACTGCTGCGATATTTGAAACAGGAAAAAGCACTTCATTTTCATTATGATTTTTTTCATATCTAAAAATATTGTCAATTTGAGGAGAGTTTTCCCCAAATAACCCTATATGCTGACCTCAAACAAGCTACATCAACATTGTCAAATATTATTGATGCACTGCAATGAAGCCCATAGCTCAAGGACTCTTACAGCCTTTCTGTGTTATGATGGTGTTGGTCTGATATGCTATTAAATCTGACCCAAATTTCTACATTGCGGTAGCACGGCCAGCTGTAGATTGCTTAGACAGCTCAGCTCAAGGCAAACCGCTGTGAGCTGTTGAAATCAGTTCAGGGTTCACCTTGAGTGGATCTGGCCCTGCTCCTAGCAGACAGAGGTACATTGGTTTCCTCTTCTCTTGTACTGTAAACATACTTTGACTCTCTGTCACACATACTGTATGTACAGTCATACACCAACCTCTGCTAGTATCTGTTTTCTCTCAGATCCGTTGAAGAAGGCCAAGTCTCTTTACTCTCTGACAGCAGCACGCCCTAAACAGTTCCTAATAGATATTGGGTTGATAAAGCGTTCACATGCAGTGGGACACGTTCTGTTTTACTTGGCCCCGATTCCCTACATTTTACCTCTGAGGTGGTTATAAGTGTTTGGCTTGTTTTTATTCTAGTAAAAGTGATAGGAGAAAGACCACCCTAGTGAGTCATTCACAGGCTCTTAAAATATTTAACTTAAGGGCTGCTGCCACCTCCTTTAAGGATCTGAATCAGTAATCCACTTATCCACACGGTGACCAACAGAAGTGAACTATTGCTGGTGGCTAGCAATTCATTATTAATTTGAGGCAGGAGGTGGCATACAACTGAAATAAATCTGATTTTGACAATTCATTTGTTACTGGTAATTTTAAGCTGCCAACATTTACCAAATTTTCATTCACTATTGGCTCCACCTACTTAATAACCACAAAGGAAGCTTTTAATTAGCCTTGACCCCTCTTTTTCCTAACTGCATCTAATACTTACCTTGGGAATATTAAAACTAATTGGAATATTGGGTTCTATTGCTTCACTACCCAGCAGCACCCCGTGTCCCCAAACCAGCAAATCTATGAGGGAAAATATTCCCGGCATTCTCTGTCTTTTCTTTCACACTGAGCTGAAGGAGTCCTACACTCTGTCGATGTCAGAGTTCAGTGGGACGGGATGTGTTGCCAGAGTCCCCAGGTCAGCAGTTGGCCCTCTAGGAAATGTGTGTTAGGGTGTCAGTTGTCAGAGTACACATGGGAGTAGGTGTTTCATAGACTTCAAAAGCTTAAAAGTGTAACATTATCCCATCTCTGAACCAAACTCCATGTACTGCATGATTCTGATAAGTGCTGAAAAATTGGACCAGGCCTGACAGAAGGCATGGATTGTGTTTGACAGTGTTTCAGGGACAGAAAATCACAAAACAGATAGACAACCATATGAGGGTTATCTGTACCTAGATGAGCTCTCCAAATAATGAACAATCTGACCTGGACATTTCATTTCGTTTTGGTATTGCAAATGGGTTCTCATTATCCAAATGTAGGTTTTGCTGTGGGTTTTGCTGTGTTTCTTCTCCATGCGGTCCTTCAAAACCTTGAGATAATCTTGCACTCTTATGGATGCCATGTAAATACAGTCGGAATTGAACTGAAGTGTAAAACTCCTATACGTTAATTTAAAGTAGTGACAAATCACGACATAGATGTGCTCTTGAAGTCCAGTTCATGCTTACACCTACAATATATGTGAGTCAGACCACCTCCAAATATAGTCAAAGAATCTTATCGCATCCTTAATTAGGCTTACTCCAGTTGCTTCATGAAATTAGGCTATGCATTAACATGCATTTTTTATTTTCTGCATAACTTATCTGGATTGATATCCCATATTGATACCAGGTTTAATTGGGTTCAGTGGCCCACATATGAAAAATGATACTAGTTTAGGCTATATAACTTCTTTATTTTGCTATTAGATGGCACTTTCCAGAATCGGAAGTGAAGCCGGGAAACATTCTTCACAGCAATCAGACAGACTGCTTTGGAAAATGAGCAATCTGACCTCACAGAACTGCTTCAGTCAGTTAGTTTGTTAACGGTTTTATTTTCCCCCCCGAGTGAGATTCTGTCTGAAAGGCAGTCACACCACACACTTCTAATTCAATGCAGCAGCTTGGAGTCCATTTCCAATCCAAAATTATGCACAGTGTGATACAAAGGCCAAATCTGGCATGGTGATTCTCCAGAGAATATGCAGCAAATCTTGGCATTTTCCAAGATGGCTGCCATTATCTTTCTCAAATACTGTGTCTGACAAGCCAGGATAGGACTGAATGACCTGCAAAATCTAACCAGTTCAACCTTGACGTTCCCTGAAGGGGAAAGATGATATGGTTGCAAGACTGGACAGACATGAAATCACAATGACCATGCCCTTTAACCTTTGGTTCCAAAATGATTGCATTTCGTCCTTGCCTCCAGCTGAATATTTATGCAACATTTTGCTACATTCCATAAAATCCTTCCTGAGATATGCCATTTTAATGGGCCATAATTGAATAGACATGGTGAAAAGATAGGAGAATAGTGAGGGGAGTAACATGCAGCAAAGGGCCACGAGCAGGAATTAAACATTGTTCTATCATGCAGAAGGCTCACTGCTGGGTCCATATCCTTGTCTTTGTTGATTGCTTTAATAGATCAAAGTACTCTGTTTCAACTCTAGTCAAATGCACAGGGCTTTTCCCTTCACAATATAGCATCTAAAAAATGATCTTAATGGATTACTGATGTCACTTTGTTTGTATGTGTCTTGACACCTTTGCAGCAGCAGATTACGGTAGGTCTCTAAGTGGCTCTGAGGTATAAAGCCGTTCTATGTGAAAATGGCAGTGTCTCCTCGTTGTGACTGACTTTACCAGCTAATCTGCCACAAGACTCTGTAACAGAAGCCAAAGGTCAAGCGCCATTAAGTGTCAAAACATGGCTGATTCGCTGATCGCTAAACGGAGCATAGACAGGAAGGAGAGCAGGAAAAAGGAACACATTCACATCATCAGAAGATTAGTGGACATGCTTACTTTTATTGGTTTGTCAGCTCATGAGCGGATGCAGTGTCTAACAGTGAAGGTTAGTCTGTCTTCATACAGTTTGTTCCTGTTTTCACCCTAAACGTGGGTTGTGTGTTTTGACAGCTCAAAGTACACACTTGTGATAAATTATAATGTTTTGTAGTAGAAAAATAATCTGGAGTATTGCATTAAAGTAATTAGGCTTACTCCAGTTGCTTCAAGTGTCTCCATACATTCTGTGGTGCAGTGCTATGGAGTGTCTAAATAAACTTGTAATAGGCCCTTTTAAAATAAGACTGACTTTTCAAGGGGCTCTGGACATAAGTGACATAAACCAATCCATCTTGCTGATGGAGACAGATGATCACTGGTAGACCATTAGTGAATTCCTGGTTAAGGGTCAGCATTCAGCGATTCTGGATACTACAGCTGTCTGTCAAAGCTGGAAAGTACTTACATGGACATTTTTAGCTTCCCAAGAGACAGAATAGTGTAGAGACCAGAAGATGAAGTTATGTTTTCTCACAACTGCACTGGAAAATGTCCTCTGAGAATTGACACATCTGACAGAGTTTATGTACTGTAAAGAGAGGAGTTCAGATAAGGAAATCCTATAGATACAATATGTGACAAATTAAAGAAAAAACATGATGGGAGTTACACTGCCTAGCCAAAAAAAGGTCAACTAAGCAGATAGGTACAAGCCTCCCATTGGATAATTTCTGCATGGGTTATTATGTTTCAGCTGGCAACAAGTGATATAAGGATAGTGGCGAAGAAAAAATGTGGTTGGAAAAATCTTGAATAATCATAACCGGTAATCACTTAAATGTGTGGTGAAATCAAATTGTAAAAAAAAACAACAGTAGAACTCAGGAATATGTTTGATAGTGAAAGTAAAAGCATTTCCACACACACAATGCAAAGGCAGTTCGAGGGATTGGAACTAAACAGCTGTGTAGCCTTAAGAAAACCACTCATCAGTGAGGCTAATCAGAAAAAAAGGCTTCAGTTTGCTAGGGAGCATAATATTTTGTTGGACTGCCTTTAGCTTTGATTACGACAAACATTTGCTGTGGCATTGATTCAATAAGCTTCTGCAATGTCTCAACATTTATTTACGTCCAGAGTTGCATCAATTTTTTGCCAAGGTCTTGAATTGATGATGGGAGAGTCGGACACTGTGCGAAGTCTTGTCCAGCACATGAAAGAAAATGCTTTTACTTTCACTATTAAACATAGTCCTGAGTCCTACTGTTGTTTTTTTTTTTTTTACAATTTGATTTGACCACGCATTTAAGTGATTACGGGTCATGATCATTCAAAATTTTTTTCCAACCACATTTTTTTTTTCGAAGATGATGGTTCCCCACTAACCTTATATCACTTGTTGCCAGCTGAAACATAATCACCCATGCAGAAATTATCCAATGGGAGGCTCGTACAGTACCTATTTGCTTAGTTAAATCCAGATGGTGACCTTTTTTTTGGCCAGGCAGTGTATTTCCTCAAAGATGTCAGTGCATCCAACCATAGTGCAGAAGGGATCACTGAATAATTTGATGAGTTTGAAAATGATGGGAATCATTTCTTGGCCTTAACAGATGCCAGATTTTTAGAAGATTTTGGATCAACAGACATCTCATCATCAAACCAGGGAATATCCCTTCATATAGAGTCCAGACTGAAGCTGTCCTTGCAAGACATGGTGGTCGAAGGACACTGTATTGTTTTTATCTGTTAATTTACCATCATAATAACATAATGATCAATATTTTTAGAATGGCAAACGTCTCCCTGAAACATTATTTTTTTTATCTCCAATTTAAACAAAATTTGAGAAATTTGACAGGTCTCCTAGAACATGTGCATAGTGTTTAGGATAGTTTTCATGAAGAGGAAACATTATATTCAATGATCCATGCCAGATCGCAGAGAGAGAAACCTATGGGGACTGAGAGTGTATGGCAGATTATTACTGGCTGCAGTATTTAATGTGTGCAGCATGTGTCTATAAGGCTCATAGGTGTGAAACCACACAGACTAACCTGTCATAAAATGAATTATCAAGCACTGAAAGGCTGTACTGTGACATAATTAACCTATAAAAGTCTTGAGAAGCTGCTCTGTGAATGTCAGGAGGTTATAAAGACCTAATGAAAGGCACCAGCTGAGGCTGCCTCGACCACCTCTGAAGTGGCACGTGTTGGATAATGAAATGGTCCACCCCTGCAGATCAGGGGGTTTTGAGCTGTGATCTGACACCATTCTGGCCCCCACACAGTGAAACAGTCCAAGTGTGTGAGAGAAACTATTTGATTTGGAATGATGAGCTTCCAGAGCAAGTAGAAAATACCCTTGGCTTCTGATCCATTAATCCACATCTACTGAACCACAATGACCTGATTACAATCATGAATACAATAAAATAAAATAAAAAAAACACTTATTCCACAGAACTTGAATCTGTGGGGAATTTGTTTCCTGATTATGACTGATTGCATGACTTGCTGTATTGCTGATGTATTTGTTTACTGTAGTTATAGTATTTGGTAGACCATGAGAGAAGCTCTGAATATGTGTTTGTCCAAAGGGAGAAGCAATGTAGATGTGGGGAAAGAAGAAATGGCTTGGAATTACACTGACCTCATGAAGAACGTGGCAAACATTTGGAATTACTTCCACCTAAGATTTGGATGATATTTTATACAATGTAGAGTTCAAGTCCAAAGAACTTTTACAGCCAGTGAAAGTAAAGAATATTTCAGGAGCAGCAGACTTTCACTCCGTGCTTTCTGCAGTCCCGCATATACATGGATTTATCAAGTAATCACCAGTTTAAATCCAATGCAGAGAGGTTTACTGTATAAACATGGAAAGTAACCGAACTATAATTGTATGTTTTAAAAAAAACAACTTAACTAAGTCTACCTGGCTGACTCATGTGTGACCTAGAGTACCAGGACGCAGAACCAATTTATATTGCCAAAACTTTCCATGACTTAGAGTAGTGTAGCATGTCTGGAGAACAAGGGGGGTAGAAATTACTTTTTAAGAGAAAATCCTGTTTTCCATTGTGTCTCTTAGAAAACGCCATGAGATCACTGCAAACATAGTCATTTAGGTTTTGGTTGGGCTAAAAGCCTCTCTGACAGAGTCCATTGCTCTCTCAGTACAGTGGTAAAACTCAAAGCAGTCTCAGACAGTGAAGAAATTCTGGTGAAAATGTTTTTAAAAAGACAAGCTGTAGTATAAAAATGAAGGAAATTGGATATAAATGTAAATTATTGTGTATTATAGGTGGTATGAGGAGAATGTACAAGACGGTGGTGAGGCCAGTGATGTTGTATGGTTTAGAAACAGTGGCACTGAGGAAAAGACAGGAGGCAGAG
>JAQQAE010011137.1:0-13762 GCA_029823295.1 Pseudamia nigra | reverse complement strand
TGTGTGTAATGAATCTAAAATATATGAAAGTCTAATGTTTATCAGTACATTACAGAAAATAATGAACTTTATCACAACATGCTAATTTTTTGAGAAGGACCTGTACTATTTGTTTATCATGCTGCAAATCACAATTCTGTGTGCCGTATTTTTCAACAAACCAAACATAATCCAGAGGCAGAGAACTACAACCTTAGAGCTTTATATGTCAACATCCTTTACTGTAGAATTTCTGAAGTAGCCTCTTTATGTATACCTCAAGGTAAGAGGCATTTCCGGAAGCTGAAGGCCAAGTTAGATCTCATCATAAAGGAAATTCATCCCCCCTGTATTCAGTAAGATGCATTATCCACTAGTGCCTTTCCCATTGAGACATTACAATGCAGCTCATCTTTCCTTGACTCTTCACCCCTAACCCTCTGCCAGTCCACCTCTTACTCCTCCCTGCAGCACATCATCGCTCTGCACTCACCCACCAGGCCTGCACCGCTAACCTCAACTAACCCAGTCTGCCTGCATGCCTCTTCCCTCCCACCATCTCTTCTTGGGTGACCTGCTTAAATTCATCAGCTGAGAAGCCAATCCCCTGCTCCTATTTTAATAACATGTGCAGACACTTCATCCTGTGGCACACATTAGTACAAATAAAGGAGATGTCTGTATTTCGGCTTGGAGTCTTCAGAATTAAACTGGAGGACAAACAGAGGTGAAGAAAGCATACTAATGCTCCACCACGGCAACTATGTAATGAAGTGGGCTTCAATTCACCCGACCAAAGCTTCTCAAAGTCAAGTCAAATCAAGTCAACACACATTTACCAAAGTACTGTACAAACTAAATGAATAGACATTGAGTAGACAAATAAAATATGAACATAAAAGCAATAAAAAGGGAACAAGCAGCCAGAAAACAGGACATACTGTATCATTTTTAAAAAGTAAAAGACAGCACAGCTAAATGAAAATGCAGTGATTACTACTGACACAGTAAAACATCACCATGCAGTGCCAAACAAAGTCATATTAGGGTGTTATTTGTCATTGCAATCGATGGTATCTCAGGTAACACTATGCCCATATCAAAGAAATAGAAGATAAGAAGGTCTGACTTCACTAGAGACTGAAGTGTGTGATGGTCCTCATTGTCTACACGTAGACTTAAACACTGGCATATTGTCATCTCCAAGTTTATACTTGGCCTTCTTCCTTCCTACTTGTACCTATATCACTCAGAAGAGTACAGGAACTTATTATCTTCGTTCCCAGGATATTTACTTGCGCTCTGTCCCAAGGAACAGAACTGAACTGGGAAAAAAAGGCATTTAAATTTGCTGCTCCTTCCGACTGGAACAAGTTACAAAAAGAGTTGAAACTCAATGAACTGATTTCATTGGACACTTTTAAGAGAAGGTTCAAAGAACTGGAAGCAAACACATCTGGCTGCAGATGCTCCCATTAATTCACCAATATGACTGTTTAGCAGTAATTTCTGCATATATTGCTATGGCCTTTGATGTATATGGTGTACATATTTTGTATTATGACATTTGTGTATGACTGTGTTTTGTTTGTTTAAAACTGTTCACTGCTGCTGTCTCGGCCAGGGCACTCTTGAGAAAGAGATTTTTTATCTCAGTGAGGTTTTCTCCTGGTTAAATAAAGGTTAAATAAATAAATTAAAAATTACATGTCAATCAAACCTCAACAAGGCAGTGATTTGTTGGATTATTTGCAGTAATTTCTGAATTACAGAGCAAAAACTTCGAGATGGATCATCACATTACTCATTAGAGGATCCAAGTTAAGTGTTTGAGACCATGATGACAAAAATGTATTCACTTAGTATTTTCAGATAGAAGTCCAATGTAACTCGTTGGGAAAAGGCTTCTTGGAGCTGAATGAATGGTTCCCCAGTGGTGAACGGTGGTATTACAACTTTTAGTTTCTTGCGCTTCGGCCTCACTGAACAACCCAGGTCATTGCTCACTTGGGTGCAGCCTATTTCTGCCTGTAATGGCCATTTCTAACTATGGCACTGCAATAATGGGCACATCACTGAGTGAACAAGGTAGGGAAGCTTCTGCATCTTTGGGTACATGGCACCAAAATGAGGAACCAGCATCTGCATCGTGAGTCCAGTAGGTATCATAAATGTTTTGCTACCCATTCAGAATCACTGGATGATAAAAGTCTGATTGACTATCTGACTGAAGTTAATAGCGGCAGCTTCAAAATATCAATTTCAAAGTTAGAGCTAGCATAAAAAAAGTTTGGTTTCCAGTTTCAAGGCATTAGTTTCAGGCAAACAGTGTCATTTCTCTCCATTGGCCAAACCTCTGCTCTGTGTTACTACAGAATGTGAAGTTATGTTATATGATATGTGTTATATGATAACTTGCTGGATTTACATGCTTGGTCTTCTTTTTATTTATTTATTTATTTTTTACCTTTAAATATCCAGGCAGGACCAAGTATGCATTTAGCATTTTAGCATTTTTAGTCAGGTATCTCTGGAATTTCCTGGAAATTATACAGTAAGTTGAATACTTTATTTTCTGTGTTCCGGTCAATTGCTTTAATGCACTAATTTATGACTTTGCTGCTTCATTAAAAAAAAAAAACAAAACAATCATTTAAATGAATCAAACAAATGAATAGAAATTAACCAAATAATCAAAAAAGTTTTTAAAAAAATCAACAAATATGACATTATTTATATAAAGCAGTATTTTAGAGCTTCAACACGGATATTCAGGGAAGGGAATCCATCCCATCTCACCTAAAATCTAACCCTGCTCATGTTCCAGACTTCTGGCTGACTCTAAAATCCATGTGTGAACGTTTCTTTGAAAAGTTTGAGCACTCCAGTCCCTTTGTGTGGCTGCTCACACTGTGGATATTTAGCTGCAGAACTTTGTCAAAGAATTACAGAGGCGAAAATTACAGAAAATCACATTGAACATATTTCAAAGAAACCAGATATAATTTCAAATGCAGTGCTTTAATTCCCTATAGTCTATGTGTCAGAGAGGATGTAGTTCTCTAGAGAGGCTGAATTATCATAATGTATTCGAACGAAAAGGAACGGAAAGGGAACACAGATCAGGGGGACTTTCTCAGTGTCTGGTTCCCCAGGCATTTGCCATCGGACAGCAGCGTCTTTGTGAATAGATAATCTCCTCCTATGAAATTATGTGAAATACTGGACCATAAAATCAGTTTCATGCCTGTTATAAAATCTTAAAATGCTTGGTGAGGCAGTCATATAATTGGTCATTAACCTCCACAAGCCCTCCAGAAGCACCATTGTCCTTGCTAACTCCCACTGGTTTTGTCTAATAACAATATTTCATGTTGACATTAGCTAAATATCCCACATTCCATGCACAAAATCAACCCCGTCCTCTTACATATTCTGCAGGAGAATGTTGCCTATTTGCAGAAATGAAAGGATTTCTCTCTGTTCCTTCTTTTTGGAAAAATTTAACAAGAGGATTGTTTGATACGAAGTTGTAAAATTACAAATGACTTTGCCTTGAGTGATTCCAAGAAAGCTGATGAAAAGGTTTTTTGTGTAGCTGTCTTTTGTTCTGTGGAAAACAGAGGCACACTGCTGTGTTTGAAACCCCTAACAGAACAAGTGGGTGGATGCCAGTCTCATCATCTCTGCAATAGTATAAATCAAAGAACACACTGCATATCTTTGTAAGGGCCATATCTGCCCCAAAAGTGACTCCAGAGGCTGACAGGCTGGCATGATGACTTGTGTTGGCCTCATTGTGCATTGTGCAAGAGGGTCCAACTGTGGTATGTGACCATGTGATCAGTAAGGTGACATCAGAGGCAATCATGTCCACTATCAGTGGCTGGTCATGTGTACACTGGTCACAAGAACTTAGGGGAAGTTATCAGAGCAAAACAAGCTTAAGAGTCGTAAGGCAGTGGTACAGATTAGTTTTAAATTACCAGTTGATCTTCCATGACATGAGGTCGGTCACCCCTTTAAATTTTGCTAGAGTGGCGACGGATAATGCAATGTTTGCTTGTTTCTTGAGTTTAGTCTTCATTTTTTGTTCACTATTCAGTTCATTTTCTTTCCTTCTTTTCATTGATTAAGTGCTTATTTTGTTCATTTTGATTTATTGCAATGTGTTACTTGCATTATGGATGAAAGCTACAGGATCACACGAGAGGCGCCATGTGATTCTGGAGCCACAGGTTGCAGACCCCAGCGCTAGTGGAACACTTGTGTTATAATCTACGCAACTTCTTTGTGAAGTAATTTTGCACTGTATATAATCTATGGTAGTAATGTTCAGAATTTTACATTGTTTCTGTTCATCTTGTACTTTTTTATTTCTCTTAGGTGTACAAATTACTTCCAGACAGACAGTACTTCCATGTAACCATGTGGCACTTGCAAGGTGTTGAGTTTTATGAGTCACAGCAAAACAAGACAGTGAACTTACCTTCTGGGATTGTGTTATTGGTTTCTGGTCGGCACACTGCGGCCGGTCACACTTCAATTTACTACCACGTTGGTGTAATATGGGTTAGTCAACATTTGCTGACTGCAGCAGGCCAACTACTGTAAGTTAGTGTGTCGGGAGATCAGTAACTTTTAATTACTCATCTTTTACTCGTATCATGTCCCTGTCATTTAGTGAACTATTTCACTGTGTTGTCTGCTGCTTATTGATGCAGGTTACAGGAAACAGGGTAATAGAAACTGAAAATCAGCACACTCCTCTTATTGCACTTACAGTAAGACACATGCTCTCAGTGGTTCTGTTGGGTTTACTCTCTGTATAGTCATAAGATTTCGGCCTTGAACTGTGAAGCGCCTAGAGATAATGGGCGATTATGATTGGTGCTATACAAATAAAGTTTGATTGATTGATGACTCATACAGCCAAATGAATGTCAAATTGGTGTCGACAGTATTAAAACTACCTGAATCATACTTTTGAGGTCTACGTCAGCAGGTTTTGTCCTTATGCTTGTGGCTCGTCCTTGTAATCTGTTCTTTTCCACATGTTGGTGCGTAAGTATGTTAAGTACTGTTTAATGGCCCAAGGTTAAGGAAAACTTTACTATTCAAATTCTACGTCCGTTATTTGTTCTGTGTCCGTAGTTCATCCATATTGACTGACAAAGCAAGTCTAGTGTAACCTCTTGAGCAGTGTCTCTTCTAGTATTTCTATGACTTTGCTTGGTTTTTTTAACACTATATGTGTATATAGAGCGTCGAGACAAAGTCAGTCAGTTGGAGGAAGAGCCAGAAAAGTACTTGCCCTTCAGACAAAGCATTTAACATTCGTCCCTCTCCATCCTCTTCCATTAGGTTTGAAGACTGGCTTTGTTAGAACTAAAACACTGGCAATGTGACATAACGTGCACAGGAGACAGATCTCCAAAAATTGAAGGTGACACTCGGAATTGGTCGGCATTAGGCTAAGATTGTTCTTGCTCTCTAGCGGCAGACTTAAAGGCAGGCTGCATCTATAGGAGACAATTTTTGGAGTAAATCCCCCCTATTACTTTTCCCCTCCCATGAATAACTTAGCTGACCTTGATAACACTCTGGGACAATATCCTCATTTTCACTCTGTCGCACACCAGTTTTAGCAGACATACGTTGATTTGCAAAGTGGACTGTCTGGTGTGTTGACGCCGTTACCTTTTGTCTCTTCCGGAGAGTGAAGTTCTTCCACAGGAGCAGAGTGAACTGCGTCAGGAGACCCATTACGGCTTATCCTGGCAATATCCTGCCAAAGCGTCGCTATGGCAACTGGCCCACTTAATAAACTCTGGGGGGAATAAAAGGCAGAGTTTGGTTTTAATACTGAGGAGCCATGCATCTTGGGGGAGTGCCACTAATCATTCACATCCCCAGGCCTTGGGGCTTATGGTGCAGCACCTGTTCGAAGAATTATTATCACCTACACTCAGCAAAAAACCAGAGACGGGGCTGTGTCTCAGCACGGGAGGAAAGAATCGTTAATAAGTACCGTGTGGATGTTTCATAATCAGACACATTTAACCAACAAGAATAAAATGTGTTCAGGGGTGATGTGTGTGTAACAGGGGGTATTTTCTGTCAGGCATCGCTGGATCCTTGTGGAAATTTCAAACATCAAAATGATAATTTTCTGTGTTCTGGTGAATTGCTAATGCGTTGACTCGTGACCTTTTCTGTTCATGTTTATGGAAAGAATCAAGCAAATGAAGAATTATTAACTTCTTAAACCCCAGCCTATTTTTTAGGCCTTTTTTTTTGGATTTTGATATTTGATAATTAAGTTGCTTGGTGTTGGAGTTGTGTTTGATGTGTGTAACTATGACTTATATGTTCTTGTGGTGGAGTTTCTCCTGTCTAATTTGCTGTGTGACTATATTTGATTGATATATGATTAGTGCAGTGTTTTATGCTTTTTCATTTATGCTGAATGCAGCTCCGGGGTTTATGAGGTCAGCAAAATAAAGACCATGTCAATGTTTTATAATCAATCACTACTGAGCATCAGACATGTCATTACCTGTGTTCCAGTACATTATACGTGCATCAGTTTGTGGGTTTCCAAAAATATATGAACAAACCAATTAAGAAACTGAACAATCATGGAAAGAAAGCGAAGAAAAGTAAAAGGACCAGAATGAATGCAAAGTAAAAAAATGAAGGGAAATAACAAAAATGCATCACAAAGTAATAAGAATGTGAACAGAAGGAATTCCAAGTCAACAGAAATTTTTTTAAAAATTAGAAAACTTGACAAAAATAAATCACAAAATTATGAGATGAAAGGAAAGGAAACAAAGTAAACACAAATTTAGGGAAAATGACAAAAATCAACCACAACATGACAAGTAAATGAACAGAATGAGCCCAATGTTACCAAAAAAATTAGGAAAATAGCAAAAATTGACTAAATTAATCATAGATTAAAACAAGAATGAACACAATAAAGACAAAGCAAAAAAAAAAATAGGACACATTAACAACAAAATGATAAGAAAATTAATACCGGTGATCAATGGGCCACTGTTCTAAGCTATCTGCCAAAACAAAACCAAAAAAAAAATCTAATAAAAACATTCAGGATCACAATCTGTTTTTCTGTTAAGTTTTCATGAAAATGAGCAAAATTAAACAAAATACTGGACATGAAAATAAATTCTAGGGAACAATATCTCTTATTTAAACCACTTAATTTTTTTTTATGTTTTCATTGACCAGAAATGAGTGAAATTTCAAGAAACTGAACAAAATAAACCAAATGAACAAAAGATTATGGATTATGTTGATCAAAATAAGCAACAAAATGAACAAAATAACTGACAAAATAAACACAATGCGCAACCAAATAAATAAAATAAGAGACAAAAGGGAAACAGGAACAAGTAAATCCCCAAAATTCACAAACTATTTTAAAAATGAACAAAAAAACAACACATTTCTCAGAAAGTGAACAAAATAAACAATGGAAATGGAAAGAGGTGAACAAAACAGGAGCAAATTTTATCCCGAACTGACCAAATGGTGTGCAAATTATGAAAAAAAAACACATATTGAATGTCTCACGATGTCTTTTGTGCAAAGCAGATTATTTAGAGACCTACGTGTGGAAACATGATGTGCTTTGTGTGGTATCAATCCGTCTCTTTAGTGAGTGGGATAAAAAACAAGCAAACTACGTGGTGACTGTGTAAGTTTTTGAATGGTCTGAAGACGGGGCTGCAAATGGTTTACTGCTGGTTTTACTGGGCACTGAACACTGATTACACAGCTACTAAACAAATAGATGTGCCGTGGCATTTTTACACTTGTACATCAAATATGACCTTTAGTTAAAAACTCCACGACTGGCAGTCAGCGCTCCGACGACGCTCCGGCCGCTCATTTCAACCAGGGCTCGAGCCGTTTCTGAACCCAATTACACGAAGGACGGTTTAAAACGGCCACCGCAGTAAATGTGACAAACAGGAGGAAGGAAAGAAGCAGGAAAAGAACCCGTTCCACGGTGATGGTTCTCTGCCCTGCTTCACCTGATTCTCACCAAACTGGCTGGAGTTGTTGTTCATACGCTGAGTCAAACATTTCCGAATTTGTCGCCTTCCCTACTGAGAAATGGCTTCATATTTTATGTAAATGTGTGGATTTTTTATATATATAGATTGATGTATTTCAAACCTCATTTACTGTCACTGAGTATCATTTATTTTCAGATTTTCACATCAACAGTAATCTCTAAAAGCCCTGCTTCAATTTGACACTAAGATCAGACATGTAGGTGTTGTAGAAGCTGAGAAAAATATGATTTATTGTGGATATTTATTTAAGAGAAATAGGGTTCAGAGGTTATTAAGACGGGTCATTCAGGTTTCATCCTGTCCGTGGGACCTTTTCTATTGGATAGTCCATTTCATTTATTATTATTTCCATTATTTTGACCAGTAGTATCACTTTTGTAAATTAATTTGCTCAATTTTTTTGTTTATTTTATGAATTTTTCTATAACTATTGTTAAGTTTGTGGATTATTTTTGCTCATTTTTGTTGGTTTTTTTGCACATTCTGTAAAGAAATGTGTTCAATTTTCTTAATTGTTTTGTTTATTCTTTGATGGCTTCCTTATTATTTTGTTCATTTTTATTGATTTTCTTCATTGTTTTTGGATTATTTTGTGGTCATTTGTTCATTTTTGCACATTTTCTTAATTGTTTTGGTTTTTTTACATTGTAAATATGATAGACTGTAGTTATTGTTTATTTTTCAGTTTTTTGTGGTTATTTTTGGTCATTTCTCTTGATTTTCTTGATTATTTTTGTTCAAATTTGTTTATTTTTGCCCATTTTCTCGATGATTCTGTTCAATTAGTCATTTTTGTGGATCATTTGATAATTTTTTATTACTTTATTTGTTGTTACTTGTTATTTTAGCCTTTTTGGATTATTTTGTTCAATTTTGTTAATTAGTTGTTAACTTGAATTAGTAATGATTTTGGTCTTTTTGGTAATTACTTGTCAATGGGGGAGGGGAAGTAATGATTTTGGTAATATATTCCTATGAATTCTCATGAATTTGTTCACATTTATTTATTTTTTCTGTTTTTTTTTGTTCATTTTTGTTGATTTTTTGAACATTTTGTTTATGTTCACCTATTTTATTAATTAATTTATTGATATTTGTTCAGGTTCTTGATTATTGTTGTTATAACTGTTATTTTTGCTGAATTACACGTCCAAATATTGATGATGTCACAGATGCACATACAGCATATGGCACTGTGCGCAGGAATATTAAAGGTGAGACGTACTGTACACACGTCACTGGTCACATCAGTTATTCAATTAAGTCTGTAAAAGCACGTAATTCAAATCATTAAACAACCGAAACTGGAATCTATTCATTGTTTGTGTATTTATTTAAATGTTCATGATGGTACAAGCTACGTATAAGGCAAGTCAATGTTTATTTGTATAGCACTAATCATACATAGGGCGACTCAGAGTGCTTTACAAAAGGCATAGAGATGCACACAATTAAAGAAATACATTCATTTGATTAAAAACATGCAATATAATATAAACATAAATATACATCAATCAAACACACATACATTAAAATTCACAGAGATTAACATAGAATTATAAAAAATATAATTCTCCGAAATATTGAAGAATGTTATGAGTTGTAAATTTTTTTATTTAGTGGGAGGAGCCTCGTGGATTTAGATTCTGTTAGTACAGTTTTTTTGCTTTTACATATTTGTGTTTTTTTTTTTTTTTGCTCTTACCTGGACATCCACTGTGAATATCTGCACTGTTTGGGATTTTCACCACCTTTTTGTCACGTTTGAAGCTGAGCAATAAATTCACTGAACAGCATTTTGTCGACTTTGCCATTTTTTTTTTAACCTTGAAGGGGCAACCCTCACATGGGGATTATTTTGTTTGATTTTGTGAATTATATTTGCTTTTATGTGTCCCGAGGAGATGGAAAGTGTATCTTTTGGGTCTTATACTATAAAAGTCTGGGAATCATGCTTTAATTCCTAATAAAACTCACATCTTAACATGTATAAAATCATAAGTATACCTTTTATAAAACCTTCCTAATGTGAAATGAATGCGGTTTTTACATTGTGTTAGTTGTAATTTATTCTATTTATACCAGAAGCTGCAGTTTCAATATATAAACAGTCCATTGCGTTGTATGTTTGCAGGTGTTTCAGGCGTCTGTGTTTAAACTGTGTTGTACCCCAGGTCCACCGTGGGTCCACAGAGGTTTCAGATTAGAGGTTGTGCACGAGGTGGGGCAGGTGGGGATGGGGCTTTTTCGCCCCAGGGCAGTCCTGACAAATGTGCCACCTTTTAACGCTCCATTTCCTCTTTCTGGACAGGTTCCATCTTCCCTCTGCTCTGTGTGTTTACATTATTTACTGCTTCTTCATGGATGTTTTATTTACTGTCATGGCCACCGCTCGGCATTCTTCAAGCCCAAATAGCCAAATAAGCACCATAACGCAGTGAAGAATGAAAGCATCGAAGGTCAGAGTGGATTCGAGATGGTGCAGCCACAGCAAACAGGCACCTGGGTAGGTTGTTCTTTTTTGTTTGATCCAATTTTAGCAGCACTGAATTATTCATCGTGATGCAAGCTCTCCAATGTTTTCCATAATACTAATATGAAACAATCATTTAGTTGAATAAATGTCCACGATTAGCTGTGTTCCCATATAGCTATCAAGAAAATTTCCAATTTTAAGAAGTTTTAATCAACTAGTCTGTTGCTAAAGGTTTTAATAAACTGAGGAGAGGGCACAAAGCAGAGTACGGTACATTGTTGCCAACTGTCAAATACTCTTGGAGAGATGAAGAACATGAGTATAAACAGCCCTCAGTATTTACACAATGGAAATATTGGGGCATGGAATGGAAAATATGAAACGGCTGCATCTTCATCTTCTCTGTAAATGGAAACAGCAGATAATTCATCAAGTTCCAATATTATTACATTAATCCTTTTTCTCAAACAAAAGCTGAACTTTACAGCCAGTGAACATTTTCATATTAGCTGATAAAATAATCAGTATAAATGTGATTTTGCTTCTTCTTTCAGTCAGTTTCTTGATTATTTTGTTCAGGTTGCTTTGTTTTATTCATTTTCTTCATTTTTACGTTTTTATCGTTTATTTTTACTTTGCTTCTTATTGTTCATTTTCTTGGTCGTGTTGTTAATTTTGTTTCTAATTTTGTTCTTTTCTTGGTTATTTTGTTCATTTTGCTTCTAATTTTGTTCATTTTCTTGGTTATTTTGTTCATTTTGCCTCTTATTTTGTTTATTTTCTTGATTATTTTGTTCAGTTTGCTTCTTATTTTGTTACTCTTTTCATTTCCAGTCAATACGACTCAGTCAAGACACTTATGTCACAAAACACTGAATCAGAATCACAAGGTCAAATCTGAGTCTTAACTTAGTTTTGGCCAAATACTGAGTTACTGAAATTTGCCCTTGTCATGCACGTCGCTTATTCATTGCTGCAGTGACCGTCTGCACGTCCCTGTGCTGCAGTAGTTGTAATACATTTCAGTTTAAACTGTTACCTAATTTTGAATTCATTTCCTGTATGCAATAGCATAAATACCTCGACAGCTGTTAACTCATTGAATGCATTACAACTCAAATCATTTGTAGTGTATTTCTGTATACTTTGAAAAATCCTTACGTTCTACTGTAGTAGAGTGACAGAACACCCAATTCCCCTAAATTCCAGTTTCAGGTCCAAAGTAAAACTCGAAAATAGGGAGGCAGTTGTAGCTCAAAATGATTTGTGAGAGAGGAAACAAATTAAAAATGTTGCAAAAGATGAAACAGCACAAAAACAACATAAAGGCAACGTACTGTAACAAAAATGTAACAACAAGGCAAACTGTAACTGTATTTGTGATTTGCTGCTTGCGTACATTTGATTTGTTTTTAAGTAAAACATATCAAATAACAAAATAGAATTCTTATTCAACAACATAAAAGTGTGAATCTGTAATAGTGAACAAAATAAAGACTGAAGAAAATATCACTCAGCTGTATCTAAAGTGACAGCATTGTGTTTACCTCTTTTCTATTTGCAATAACTTGCAAATACATTAACTATGATGGAAGCTGCACTCCTGGGAAATAAAATGATAAAGATGCAATTAGATGTCTGTTTTAATCTCATATCACAACATTTGTAAATTTACTGTCGTTTTGTGGGTTCGCTGCGTTTAGGTCATCAGCTAAAACTAAATGTTTAGATGTTTTGTAGTTGTATAGTGCTGAAAAACCTTTTATCGTGATGATAGTTTTGGATAGTTCTCATGTTAAGATGACAGAGTCTGTGGTTTCTTCACTCGGGACCAAATGTCAGCCTTTCAGTTGGGAAGAAACACTGCTGCTGCTTTTGGCCATACCATGCAGCCTTGACGAAAACATGGCTATTTACATGCTTTTGAATCCAGTTTCTGCTGAAGCCTGTACATGATGGCAGAGGGTAAAATGACCCGGGTCGCCACATGGAGGCCCTGTACACGCCTGAACACTCAACTCCACCTTGTATAATTGAGTATGTGCTGCATTTGCCAGCGCCGGCTTTCAAGCCTGTTTTTTTTTTTTTTTTTTGTAACGTGTAGTGCAAAAGAGAGGGATGACCTGCTCCCACCTCCACTCTGAAATCACGTCAAGCATGAAGGGTAAACAACATCTCTAAGAACGTGTTCCATATCTAAGAAAAGAGATACATCTGTACGGCATTGTTTGTGTGTGGGTGAGTGTAGCAGAAAAGCCCAGCCCAAGGACTCTTTTGCAATTCCATATCTGAAGAACTGATAACAAGTAACAACAGAGGGTATTATGATTTGCATTGCATTCGCCGTGTTAAAATTCACGATGAACAGAGTTCTCCAGAGAACCATGCAGTGTGCATTTTTTTCCCCATATTGTCATTTTCATCTGAGCACAGAATAATTGAAATAAGTTCTTTTTTGCCACTTTTTGGTCTATTTTTCACAACGCCGCAGCCGTCAAGAGTGGGCATCGGCTTTTCAAGGCTTCATTAGTTTCAGAAAAAAGCCCAAAGAAACTGACGAGAAAGGCGGAGAACATAGCAAAGAAGAAAAGGGAAGTATTGAGAGGATAGAACTGCTGATGCATGTCTGGCATTTGGGGACTTGGGACAATAGAGTATTATTTCAGCCCCTAGGATGATCGAAAGAGTAAACAGATATTTGTCATACAGCGTGGAGAGCAGAGGACAGCGCAAAAAACCTTCAACATCCTTTACAAGGGGGATGCGATAGCCCTCTGAAGGGTATAATGGTCCCTCTGCTCCTTCACTCAATTTGTCTTTTTTTCTCTTTCTGGGTCTGCTTTTGTCATAAGATCCTCGACAAGCCCACTGCAGCAATTCATACTGCAGCAGTCCCACAAGGTACTGGAGCTTCAAGGGGATTCTCCTATTACTGCTTTAAATGCTTTTCACTTTTAATGGTACTGTGTAGTCAAGACTGGACTAAACCACAGATGAAGCATGGACACAGATACTGTAGATATTCCTTCAGACCAGTGCTTCTCAAATAGTGGGGCGCGCCCCCCCAGGGGGGCGCGAGGCTCCGTCAAGGGGGGCGCGTTTGACCTCGGGGAACATGCTTTTTTATTTTGATTTTTTTTTACTGTCCTAGAATACAGTGCAATTGCACCTCCACTACATAAGGGGGCAGTGGCGC
>JAQQAE010011136.1:0-13763 GCA_029823295.1 Pseudamia nigra | reverse complement strand
AACCCTAAAAACACCTAAGTAATCAAATACTATGGTGGTTCATGCCACTGTACTTCAAACACCTTCCTCTGGAGAAGACAACTGACATCAAGAAATGGCACAAATTAATTTGCGACAAAGTACACCTGCGAATTAAAAATCGTTGCAACTACCTTGTGAATATGATAAGAGAATGCATTGTTGTCATCAAAGCTCATTCTGTCTACTTTGGACAATGTAAAACATTAAACATATCTTTTTGTTTACGACATAATCTCATCCATGTAATTTCACAGTTCAAATTTCTTCAGTATTAATGTCCAATGTTTAAAATGATAAAAAAAAACTGAAAAATAATTTTTGTCCAAACTTTTGACCTGTGTACAATGCTGGCCTACAAGTTAAACAGTGTTATGCCAGTGAGCACAACTTTCCTTACCTCTGGTAAATCTCTTGTAAGGTGTCCCTACTGAAAGCTGTCCCATCCTGGAAGACATTATTGAGTGCATGCAAGGCGCACAGCTCTCTCCGCTGTTTCTCATGGTAAATAGCTGGAGGTGTCAGAGTTGACTGGGCAGGTGCTGAGGGTGTAAGGGAGGAAGAGGAAGATGACAGTTCTTGCTGCTGACAGTCTCCGGTATCCCTGCACCTCCTCTCCTCAGCTCCCACCGTCACCACTTCACCTCCTCCTTTCTGCTTACTGACCTTCCATGGCATGCAGCCCAGCTCCTGCAGGCCACCTCGCCCCTTCCCCTTCCACTCACCAGCTGGATATGGAGCACTTCCCATGCTGGAGCATTCGCCACTGCCACCACCTCCTCCAGCTCCACAACTACTACCTTCACAATGCTACATCAGCATCATTACAACCATTTCCATGGCAACCTCTCAACCTCCCGGAAGAGAGGCGCTTTGTTTCTGTGTATGATAAAGGGGCAGGTGAGGTAAATTTAACCCCTTGCTGTTTGGCACCTGCTCTCCCAACTGGGCAAACGAGAAGAAAGATGACCACAGAGTAGAACAAAAATGGTTGCTTCAAGGAGGTATCAGTGACCCAAAATCCCCAAAAAATGACAGTTCAGATGATCCCAAATGAAAGAAATATAGTGCAGAAAACACTACAGCAGTGTTGTTAACAACATCCAGAAGCTACAGGCTTCAACTTCCATGGCTCTCTGTGTGTTTCCACTTCCTCCATCCTCTCTGTGTCTGTGTGCTCTTTCCATCCAGTCACCAAACCCACAGCTTTACAGATCTTTCCATCACTTGAGATGCAGAACATGGAGTGTCACATTCACCAAGAATGCAACAAGTTATGATTTTACATCGAGCAGGTAAAAATGACAGAAAAACTCCTGAAAGGGGAAAAACAGTATTAGCTAGAAGTATTGGTGTAACATCCCAAAATGATTTCTTTCATGTGGGCATCCATAAAAACATGTTAAACAGTGGTGCTTCTGTTATTCAAGTTGCAGCCTGCTGCTACAAAAACACTATAAACAGCTTCAGTGTCCTTTTGGTCAGCAGACTCCAAAATGAGGAGAAGGTAAACATTTCCAACAGCCTGGTGTGGATAGAGGAAGCAGGCTGTTCAGTGAGCTAGCAAAACATGACAACACCACAACACAGAACAAAACACATTTTAGACAGTTAATACACCTTTACACAGAGTACCCGCTGTTTTACACTCTAAAAACATACATATATGGATGTATCCGTGATAGTAACATATCTGGCGTCTTCTACGTGACTCCCGTGTCCACAGCAAACGTACACAACCACAACGCCTCCTTGAACGTTTATAACTTCATTTTCTTTCACCGGACACTTACCTGTTTTCGTCCTGCCGCTGACAACACAGCTGAACACTCTTAACCCAGTGCAAAAACTGAGTCTACTCGTCCCTGTTTCTCAAAAGGCTGCCCAGTCCTTTGTCTGTGCCACTTTTTTCCTGGTGTAGCTTTCTCTCTCTCGCTCTCGCTCTCTCTCTCTCTCTCTCTGAGTCTGTGTCTTGCTCGCTCCGAGCAAACGCGCGCATGCGCAGTGGCGTCTCCCAGGCTCCATATTGTATTGCTGTCGCCGCGTGCGTCAGAGGTAAAGCAGTCCCTCCCTGGAGACTGCGAAACCTACATGTTGCGCTTTGTGTTCACCTGTGAGGGGGAACCTTTAAAGGCGACATATGGTGAAAAAATAAAGTTTCCAGTCATTTCCTCTTATTAAACAGGCCTGGATGACCGAAAACAATAATAATATGAACTACTAAATGTCTACCTTGAAGAAATAGACACACTCCTTTATCAGATAACGGGACCTGAAACAAACCATTTTGATTTTTGGATATCTGTGATGTCACAGCTATACAGTCACCATCCTCCAGAACTCTCCAGATCCTACATAATCACCAAAACCATCCCAATGAAGTGGGATCATGTGCCACGGAGTTCACAGGGTTGAATCTATGGCACAGACAGGAAAAGTGTGTAATCGACAGCAGGTTATTTGTATATAAAGGAACATGCACCGAACCTGCCCATTTTATACATGAGTATATGGATGTGGCAACATGAAGGCTGCCAGTGGTATTTTGGGCATTCTATGGATGTGTGAAAATTAAATTAACTAGTTAGAGGATCTTAATACTCAGTCCCTTTAGAGCTGAAATGAGCCTGAATGCCGTCAGAATGAAAATTTTTTTACATTCCTGTATTCTCAAAATTCTGACTGAATGCAATCTGAGTGCATTCCAAATAATAGGGCTTATTCTTGTGGCTGGTCTGAATGTTTTGCTCATGCTTAACACTTTCGAGGTGCATTTGAAGTGGAGAATTATCGAACGGCGTTTGAAGTGTGATCTAACTGCACTGTGACTGCATTCTAAATCTTCTTGTGGCATTTCAACAGCATTCAAAACCTTCTGATTGCATTTGAGGGAGAAGCAAAATGGCAAGCGTCTTCAAATCCTGCCAGAATGTCTCAAAAGCACCTTCAATGAGCCGCGATGCACCTTCCGACCAGCAATCGAACTGCACTTGCCCCACATTCTAAGTGCATTCTAACAGCATTCTCAATATGCCTACTCTGTTCCAATTACATTTGGGCTGCATCTCAGACCAAATACACATGAAATGTGCAAGAACAATTCAAGGCAGGTTCTAAGCATTCTAAGTATTCTTACAAATTCCTGAATTTAGCATGATTTTTCTGATTGATTTTTTCTGGTTCTGAATAAATGTGACGGGGGCTTTAAATTAGTACATAAAAATCACATGTTCCTATCAAATATGAGGACTAGAGGCTAGGGTAAAGATAAAATGAAAAGATTTAATAAATCTGACTGTATTTCAGGCAAGGGTTTCATTTGTTCTCTGTTTACTTTAGAATTATCCTAGTTTGACTTTCCTGTTTCTGAGAATCAGAAAATACAAAATGGGGCCAAAGACGGATATTTACTAATAAGGTTTTCTCCTCAACTGAACCATTTTCTGCAGTCCATCAATTTTTTTTTACAACCCCCCCAGATCACATAATGCCAGATTACAATGATTCATTCCATTCATTAACCCCCCAATAGTGTTGAGCAAGGAATGGTACGAGCATCTTTTTCTCCACACCATCTTCTGTTGTGTTCAGGAACATCCCAGAGTATCCCCAAGTCATCTAGAGAATAATGCTTACCTTCTCTGAGTTCCATGGCTGCTGTAACTCTCAGCAAATCAGCAGCAGACCAGTAAGTAGTAAAGCCATCATACATCTATTGTAAAATTCTATGATAAAAGCACTAAGTAACATTAACCCTTGAATGCAATGTAATCATCAACAGAATGCTGAAAGACATACTGTCTATTCCTGAGGTTGTCATCAACATTTATAGATGGGAGAATTGGTATCCTAATACAGTATAACTTTGTAAAAAAAAAAAAAAAACCAGATTCAGTTTTAGTTTTTTATATACAACTCTAGTTTGAAAAAAAGGTCAGACAAGGATAAAAATGTGAATGAAAAAGTATGGTAGTGTTATTAAAGTATACTTTGACATATTTCACTGTGGACAGTATGAACACAACACATTCTATGGTTTGTCTAGCCAACTTCTTGTCAGCAATCCCTTAATTTTGTGTCTGCAACATGTTCAGAAAAAGATTAACCAGGGGCAACAACCTCCAGAGGGCAGGAGTGGAGGTATCACAATCGACCGTTCACAGAAGACTTCAGGAATAAAAGTACAGAAACTACGCCCAAAGATGCAAACCACTCATTAGCCATAAGAACAGGAAGGACAGATTGGAATTTGCCAAAAAGTACAGAGACCAGCCTGAAAAGTTATGGGACCAAGTTTTATGGACTGATGAGACAAAGATGAACCTTTTTCAAAGTGAAGGAAAGGCGAAAGTGTGGAAAAAGAAAAGATCTGCTCATGATCCCAAACACACAAGTTCATCTGTGAAACACAGAGGAGGTCCTGTCATGGTTTGGGCTTACATGGTTTCTTCTGGGACGAGGTCATTAATCTTCACTGATAATGTAACACAATGACAGCAGCAAAATGAACTCAGAAGACTACAGAAACATTTTGTCTGCAAATTTAAAGAGATTCAACCAGAGGAGATCCTTCATCATGCAGCAAGACAATGACCATAAACACATTGCCATGACAACCAAGGAATTCATCAAGGGAAGAAAGTGGAAGGTTTTAGACTGGACAAGTCAATCGGCAGACTTCAACTGTATTGGACATACCTGCTAAAGAGGAGACTGAAGAGAGAACTCCCCCCAAAACAAACAACAGCTGAAAGAGACTGTGGTGGAAGCCTGGAAAAGCATCACAAAAGAAGAATGCAAAAGTTTGGTGATGTCAATGGGTTGCAGGCTTCATGCAGTTATTGCAATTACCGGTAATGGATTCCCAACTAAACATTAAGTATTATTCACTTTTTTATATTTTGTTCCTATACTTTTGCTCACCTAAATTTAAGTGTTTTCATTACAAAAAATGCTATCTTCTAAGTTCTTTAACTGATTTTGATGTAAATACCTGGAAATAGAAGCTGAAATACTGATCTTTTGTCTCATATTCATTGTTTGATGTCAAACACTAATGTTTTCAGTGTACAGCAAAAAACAAAGGAATTGGCCTCAGTGTTCCAATAGTTTCGGGGGGCACTGTATATTAATATGATACATACATGCAATATGCATTACTCCTTAAAACAACATGGTTTGTGTGTTTCTGCATATTTCAAACTGACAATCACCACCTTATATGATCTAGTAGAAATCTGTTTGTGACCACAAAGACTCAAACACACAGTCAGTAAAGTTGTACATGTGGTGCTGTGATGTGATCCAGCCCTGTAGGACCTGGTGTGTATGGACCAGCTGCATAAAAGACAGACAAACCCTCTGAATTTATGTCATTTCTAAAAAATCATATACTTCTCTGGGTCGCTCAGCTATTTGTCGCTGCATTTACTTAATTCTGAATTCATATGGTCAAATGCAGTACCTTCTGGGTCAAAGAACTGACAGGCGGACAAGGGTACATCAAACCTGGATGTTGTATTTAATGATCACTGAGACAGAATAGCATCACACTGATGAGTATTACAGGGAATGGTGCACAGAACTCTGATTGGTTTGATGTATATTATGCAAAAAAACACTCCCAACAATAATTAAGTAGATAAACTGCACCTGTGTAGACGATGCGCTGGATGCATGGCACAACTTCACCCTGACAAGATAATGAACCTGACCTGGGGACTAAATCTGTGCCATTTCTTGCCTCCTTAATACACTTTAGACCAGAAGTCTCAAACTCGTGACATGGAGGGCCAAGACTCTGCAGGTTGTCTATCCAACCAGTCACTAAAGCAGGTTATTTCACAATCAGACCTTAGGGAGGAGGAACTAATCAGTCAAATCTGCAGGTTGGAGACTGGTTGGAAAAAAAACCATGGAGGGTCTCAGCCCTCCATGTCACGAGCTTGAGACCCCTGCTTTAGAACTTCACTTGTCTTGTGCAGAGGAAAAGTGGGTACAGAGTTAGTAGCCCCATTAGTGTTACTACAACTACCTTACAAATGTATGTTATGTCAAGAAATGTACATGATACGAGACTTTAAGAAAAGTCAACCCCAAAATTTCATAGAAAGTGTCCATTAGCACAGTCACCAAAACCATCAAATGGTATGATGAATCTGGCTCTCATATTGACCATCCCAGGAAAGGAAGACCAAGAGTTACATCTGCTGCAGAGGCAATGATTATTAAAATTTACCAGCCACAGAAACCAGGAACAGTCCTCATGAGCCAGTTTTATCATAGGGTTTGATAGTTGGGGCATCTTAAGATTTCTCAGATTGTTTGGCCATTTCTTGAAGTGATGATGCACTGACTTACCATAATATGAATTTGTACAGTAGTTGGTAGAAGCCCTAAATGGGCTAAGGACTGTTCCCATCCTTCCTTTGCACAAGAATACTGATGGTCTAAAACACATTAAGATGGCACAAATGAATTCATGGCAAAGCACACCTGTGAACTGAAACCTGTTCTGAGTGTCTCCCATGTACATCTGATGAGAAAGCAAAGCTGTCATCAAACCTAAATGTGGTTACTTTGAACAATGTAAAATATGAAGCATGTTCTGGATTGTTTAACATGGTTTAGTACATAATTAAATTGAACATTTTCAGTAAATGTTAAAAATGGTAAAAGAAAGAAAGAAAAACCACAGCACAAGAAGGTGTGTTCAAACTTTGGACTTGTACTGTACTTCCTAGCCCTAAAATTGTCCATGCCCCAGACCCAAAATTGAGAAATGGTTGTATATTCATAAATGACCGGACAAAACCTGAAATTTGTCATGTTCCTACAATTTAAACATAAGTAAATGCCATGCTGCATTATTTTTTAATGTACATTTTTTCCACCAGGGTGAACTTTTTTGAAATTGTTTTGAAATAATATATTACTATGGGAACAAAAACTGGAGACCTCTCTGTACAGTGAACATTAATGCTGAATTCCAAACACACTATGACTTGAGTTTGCATTTTCTGATCATCTTTAATGTTTGACACGGTAGAAAGTATGAACAGTAGGGTAGGCTGTGCATAAAGCACCAGGCACAGGCTTTTATAAAACAATGCAAACAAAAACGAACAGAAAAATGTCGGGTGAGTGACCATGACCATATTTACATCAAAGCATCTTTGGTCTTTTAAAACCAAGAAAAGACCATTAAGACCAAACCAGCAGAGTAACAAAAATACCTTAGGAAATTTCAACTTTAAATAGCTTGTTTTGTGCTTGAATGAACCCTCGTTTGTCCTTATTCCTTTATTAACCCAGACATACTTTCACACGAACACTAACTTTAAAACCGCCTTCTCCCTCTTCCAATCTGTTTACATGTGTCCCAGTTTTCTACACAGTTCAGAGGCCATGTCTGTGAGCAGCTCCTCCCTGATGCAGTCCTCCCTGCTCTGCAGTTTGTGGATGAAATGCCCCCTCAGCTCATTCAACTCCGTCACACGTCCCATCAGCTGCCTGCGCATCATACTCTGGTCCTCCTGAGGGCAGTCAGGCCGGTTGTCCACCAGCTCAGGTCTCTGGCTGCATCGGGACAGAGCCCTTCTCAAATTCCCAGCATCTGTGTCAAGCAGCTGCTCCATAGTATGACCCAGATGATGTGTGTGGCTGAGAACTGGGATAATATAGTCTGATACTCCTTCTCCAAACAGTTCTAGGGTGGCTTGGATCGATCGGCTGGCAACCAGGTGAAAACCTTTGTTTGAGGGTGGAACATGGATCACCAATAGGAAGGCGTGAGGTCCAGGAGTGGCAAGCTGAAGGCTTCTTAGAGCTTCTCTGGCTCGCACATTGTTCCCTAATGACAACCCCAGAAGATCTGGGGTGTCGATTACAGTAAGCTCTCCACTGTCCACCATCATCCGTCTCTTAGTGCTTTCCATAAGAGGTCCAGCAGGTGTCCTTTTTGGTGCCACCTTGCTGTCCATTAAGGAGGTCTGTCCGCCATTGGCAGGTTCCAGGACTATGATCCTGAGGCCTGGTTTAGAACTGCTCCCTGAGAGCAGATTCAGCACACTGCTACCATCCAAGAGTCCATCTGTAGGTGAACCTGCACAGTTACAGAGTTGACATAAAGCACTTTGCAGAGAAGAAATAGCAGACAAATGGCATCATTCCATACTCCATGTCCATATTAACTTGCATCTTTAACAACTTGTGTTAAAGCCCTGAAGCTCCACTCTATTTTTTTTTGTTTTCAAAATTGGTCCCTCTGAGCTACATATTTTTTTAATCTTGTACTTTATCTAAGAAATCCAGAGGAAGGATGTTTTTGTTTCCTGAAAATAGCGATCATGTCTACAAGTTATTCGATCTTGCATGAAATACACCTCCACAGATCAAGCTGAAAAACCCACACTAGACACTACCTCTTACTAAATATTTCCAAAGAAAGATGACTTAAACTTTAAGTCTGAATAAACTGCCTTTAAAAAACCCATTCCCCTTTCTTGTTCTCACAGTTTTTCTGTATAATAAATTGAATCACTGACAATAAAGCTTTTTATTAAGATAAGAAGTTGCAAAAATATCTAATGTGTGTAGATGCACCTTTGACCTCAATACAACATTTAGTCTTTGTGCACACTGTAGGTCTCAGTCAGTCTTGCACATGTGGACACTGATATTTGTATCCCATTTCTCTTTGTAACTGCTCAAACTCTATCACACTGCGTGGCAAATTTATTTCCCAATATACTGTATGTATACAGTATATATGAAGTATGGCTATTAAAAATGAGACTAATGCTGTCATACAATTTTACTAAAACATTTGTCAGTGTCTTTCTCCTTCAATATACTCCCTTTCTGCATCAACACATGCTACATTCAGGTCTTCCAATGATCAAAGCAGGGCAGTAGGTCTTTTTCGGACAGTTCTCTCAGAACATGGGTTCTTTTCAAAGATTTATTTTTGGGCATTTTAACCTTTATCAATCGTCACAGTGAGAGAGACAGGAAATGAGGGAGAAGAGTGTGGGGAATGACATGCAGCAAAGGGCCATGGGCTGGATTTGAACCCATACCACTGCATTTAGGCCTGACCCATGTGGGCCTGCATGACCAGGCGAGTGACCAGGTGAGTGACCAGGCGAGCCACCAAGGTGTCCTGTTATTCTTTTTTTTTAAACTTCTGACACAGACTCAAAATGCGTTCCTCGGAGTACTGATTTGATCCTAGGAAAAAGTTAGAGCGCTAGATCAGGTGATTTGTTTTTGGGTCAGAAACAGTTTTACTGAGAGCACAGTGTGAGCTGGGACATTGTCTTGACGAAGAATGAAACCATTTTTCCACAATTATGGTCTCTTTCAATCATGTGAAACAATTTGTTCAATTTTTTGAATGCTTTAAGAACTTTTTTTAGTGTGTATGGCTCCCAGAATGTTTATTGCCTTCCCAAAATCTTTTGTGATATCCGATCACATGTGCATTTGACGTGCAGTGCTTCCCATATGCCCCAGTAAATGTTTGAATAGATTCAGCTGCTATTTTGTTCAGTTTCACCAAAAATTTCAATCTTATGCTTTGCAGAAGTTTTTAGCTACGGTAATCATTTTGTGATGCCTGAGCAATCAGTAGCTAGCAATCAACTAAAGCCATCACTTATTAAAAACTTCAGCAGTTGTGTGTGAATACCCAACCTTTAAAATTTAACACTTGGTGCGACTGTGAACCGCAAGGTTTTATCCTCATAAGTGCAGTTTCATCATTTAATAGCCATACCTCGTATATAAATTGACATTATTTTGTAGGCATCTATTTTCACTTTGACATCAAAGAGTTGTTTTTTGTAAATTCTTGTTCAAAAAGCCAAATTATACTGTCAATAATTCGATTTATAACGCAATAAAAGGTGAAAACATCCAAGCGGGATGAATATGTATAGACAGTGTATCTACTGCGTTTATAAAAAATCTGAAAGATGTGAGGATGCCACATACAAATTCACTGCTTAAGTGACACTGCTACATACTGAGCCACCATGCAGCCTCATTATCTTGTCATTGCTTAATATTCCTTTATCTAGGACAAGACTTTCAGCACAAAAATGAATTTGGAGTAAAATTATAATATGTAGTAAGTTAATAAGGACATTTCAAAAAATATGGCATGAAGTGGGACAGCCTACAATACTTGATTTGGAATGATTATAGCAAAAGAAAAGTGACATGAAAACCAACCTGTAATGACTCTAATGATATTCATTAGCCACTGAAACTTACAGGAGAATGCTGATGGACAAAAACAGGAAGTGAGTTAATTTGAGACGTAGTTATTACAATATAACACAAACACAAAAATAACTTTAGCTTTTAGATAATAAATTGCTGCCTTAATGATTAAGTATAAATATTTCATTGCTGTACATAAGTAGAGTTTTCAGGTGTCGGTCCTTCACTTGAACATTTTTCAACCATTTGTCATCTCATGACAGATGAGATCAGATCCACGAGGTGGTCACCTAAAGTGGTTTCCGAATCACAGGTGTGCATTGGCAGCGGATCATTTATGTCATTTCTTGTATTCTTAATGTGCCTTAAACTGTCAGTTGTCTTGGTGGGGAAAGAGTGGGCACGGAGTCAACAGTCCTACCAGTTGTAGTGAAGGTCAGTTAATCTGAAAAGTCTCAAGAACTTTGAACGCTTCTGCCAAGTGCAGTCGCCAGAAACACCAAATGCTATGGTGAAACTGGATGTTGAGGATTGTCCCCAGTTTGTGAGGGCTGGTACTTCTAATAAACTTTTGGATTGACAGACTGTCATTTGTAGACGTCTGACTCAAAAAGAAAATATTGTAAAACTTCTAAGATGAAAAGAACAAAAACAAAACCAAAAACACAAAGACAATGTGAAAAGATGAAAACAGCACAGATAATGTAACAAGACAAAAACTGTGCAAGACTCAACAGATAAATAAAATGCTTCTTACCAACCATAAACTTCCATATTTTAGACAGCCACTTGAAAATGCGCCCAATTCCTGAAACATAAGACATAAACAGATGTTTAACTGCAAATGATTGCAATTAAAAATATGACAATTTCAACAATGAGTGAAGCATTTTGTACCAATGAGGGTTCCCACGATACGACTCACCCAGCTCCAAAGTGCTGACAAACCTGATGTTGGAAAAAAAAACATGTTCAGTTTAATGATTTGATTTTGTCATGTCAAAAATGTGTGACTAAACCAACCAGTTATAGAGCAGAAGAGACGAATGGGCCATCGGATCAGAGCAGGGAGGGCTGGGAGAAAACACACCACAATGAAAGTGAATGAAACTATGAAACTTTGAACAATATCTGCTTTGAATAACGCCTTGGTTTTGAAAAACATGTTATTCACCGCTGGCTTTAATATGTATTTATGGCTTATTCAGAATCAGCATTTGAATCCGAATGTTCTTTTATTGCCAAGTATGCATACACATACAAAGAATTTTACTTGACATTATGGTGCACTTGTACTGAACCGCACCAAAATGACGCGACAGCCATCCTCATACGGACATATAAAATACACACAAACTGGAAATAGCAATCTCATGTAGGTGTCATAATGTTTGAAGCTAATGTGTTACACTTGTCCCTAAAAAGCCTTTTAGAAAACAGAACGTAGTATGAAAAGTGCACTAAAATATATAAATACAACTGAAAATTGATTACAGCAGGATTATCAAAATGCTCATTGAAACATATTGCATTTAAACACTCGTAATGTTTAGCTGAGTTAACCAGGTTTACGTGGTTCTCTTGAAAGTGAGTTTACTATTATCTAATAGTTTATTTTAGTTAATTTTTTTGGCATATGATATGTTATAGATTTTTATTCATTTTGTTAACTAGTTAGGTGTTTTGTTTATTTTTATGTGCAGAAAATACTGTACTGGCCTTGTGGAGCTTCAAAGACCTGGAAGCCTTCACAAAGGAAGTGTGAGTTATAATTCTCTGGCCCCATGCATGAACCTGATATACCACAAATTCTCTTATATTGGATTAATGCATGAATGAACACAGCGTCACTGTGTATGTGCTGTCCATTATTATGAAAACCATTGGTAGTTTCACTGTTGACATATAGATGGTGACAGTGATTTTCAGTTAATCAAATCTGACAAGTTCCGAGCAACAACCTGATATACGACAAAAACAACCCGTGTGATCGCTTCCTCTTGTTTTATATACCTAAAATCAAATTACCGTATTTTCCAGACTATATGTTGCTCCTGAGTATACATCGCACAAGCCAAAAAATGCATAATGAAGAAGAAATAACAGTATATAAGTTGCACTGGACTATACTTCGCATTTTTGGGGGAAAATTTATTTTACAAAATCTGACACCAAGAACAGACATAATAGAAGTACCGTAATAATAGAATAGAGAACAACAGGCTGAATAGGTGTCTTGTATGTTAACGTAATATATTAACAGTTATTCACATAACTATAGCATAAAGAACATAATCTACTGTAACAAGTTCACCAAACTCACACTCCTCCTAATCGCTAAATCCTTTAAATTCTTCATCCTCTGTGTCACTTCTGAACAACTCCGCCAACTCCAGAGGTAGACGAAGCGCCGCTCCCTCCTCTGCGTGGCTGTCGTCAGACTTGGCATCAGTTCCATTTCCAATTATTTCGGCCTTTCTAAATCCCAACAGGATGGTTTTGTTTGTCACTCAAATCCATGCTTTGTTGATCCGTCCGATGACTTGCTGGAAAGTTGCATGGTGCATCCTCCCGGTTGCCGTGAAGCTGTGCTCTCAGTGTGAAAATAACATGTAAAATCTTTTAATACTGTATACAAGTTTCACCTGAGCATACATCACACCCCTAGCCAGATGATGAAAAAAAGTGTGACATATAGTCCGGAAAATACGATAGTTTGGTATATATTGACTTATTGGACATTATTAGACCAAGCCATGAGGTAGAGCTGTGAGGATCATGCTTTCCATGATGCAGATGGTTTCAGTGTCCATAGCGTAATCTAATTAAGAGATTGCATGACATATGCAAAGAAACAAGTTCTAAATACTTTCTTATTGATACTCATTGCATTTGCTAATACCTGTACATGTTCTCTTGTTTCGTGTTATGAGGATGATTTTGCTGATACTCACTGTGTTCATTAAATACACGCGTTCTCTTGTTTGATTATGTGATGAGAAACTTGTGGATCCATCAGTGTTACCAGCAGGGGTCACTCATACACTGAACTCGGCATACATGCACATGAGTCCATTTTCAGAAAGTGATATTTTTGTTTGCATACATTATGTGAATACTGTATGTGTGGTGGTGAGACACTGACTTTGTGAGAATCTGTAGAGAAGATACCCCACCAGTGTAAACGCTCCCATCTGCATGTTGCTGCTGCTCAGCCAGCCTAAAGAAAGAGGACAGTGTAACATATGACATTAGTGTCACAGCGGCTGCCCACTATCTGTCAAGGGTAGTGAAATATATCAGCTATGATGCCAGTATTATAGATTAGTTTGGCTAATATTTAGAGAATACTATAAAATAAGATACGTCCACCATAGATATACAGTAAATGTTACAGAGAGCTTCAACTCCCACCTCCGGCAGAGCTACGACCATGTCACAGGGGAGGCGGGGGACATTGAGTCCGAGTGGGCCTTGTTCCGTGCCTCCATTGTCGAGGCGGCTGTTCGGAGCTGTGG
>JAQQAE010011135.1:0-13763 GCA_029823295.1 Pseudamia nigra | reverse complement strand
CCCAACCTCACAGCTCCAGTCTGCATTATCAACACAGCTCTGAGAAGATTGATACTCCCCGTGCCAGCTGGAAAAAAAGAGAATGAATCAGAATTTAATATGACTTTGATGTATGATTTTCATCTTGGCCGGTGCCACATACCTACTGAGAACCCAGCGCACTATCCCACTGCATTTTAAAAGATTCAAATTGGCAAAAAGTTTCCCATATAAGAAATGCTGCAGTGATATGTACAAATGTTTTCTGCATACATACCACCAAAAAATGAGAAGGCAAAGAACCAATATAAGCAAAATGCCTTGTGAAAATTGCACATTCTGCATTGTATATGGACTCCGAAGATACAATGTTATAAGGGTTAGAGTAAATGGAAAATATGCTCATGAATTCATCCAAACATTACAGGCTGTTTATTTTATTGTATTTAGAGACTGAACCTGTTAGGCACAAAAATATGATAGTTGATGTGCACAAGCTGACTGCATTGTTAGTCAGCACCTCGCACGAATACAGAAGTGAGGCAGTATTATGGATTGTTATTATTTACAGATGCCATCATTGTAGAGCGTACATGTAAACAGACAGCAGCCTACATTGCTTACCTCCATTACAGGCAGATAAACAAATAGATGGATTTTATTATCAGATTGCTCATATGTGTTTCAAACAGCCTGAGTCACAACCGCCTGCTTGAGCACAAGGTTATTCTAAATATTAAGCCCGGTGACACCTGCTAATATGTTTATTACAGTTGTACTGTGTAGGGTGCTTCTACATTCTTCTTAGACATAAATATTCTACAATCACGAACATACACGTGCACAAAATGAATATACTTCATTCTAAAATTGGTGTGAAGTAAACCTGCAAATATCTACTTTTAGTTTGTTGTTTTTTATAGGATTATAAATAAAAATACATAATAAATAAATAAGAACCAGAAATAAATAGGTTCAACTGGCATAAATTGATAATTAGTGTGATGTGCTTTCCTGTGGCAAAAGGTAGCCCAAACAACACTGACATGTGCTGAATGAACTTATTTTATTTACAGAATTTGTATTGCTTTTTTGTATGACTGCTGTTTTTACTGTGCTACTTTTCATTTTATGGTGGTGCTTGTTTTATGCCTTTGTTTTATTTATCATTAATGTTTAAGTTTTGTGGTTGTTTTTTTAAATAAATGTGCCTAATGAATACATTTATATTAGATTGGAATGGAATGAAAGCTGGTTTGAGTTACCAGAGCTCATATTTTCTGTCTTAGTTTAGTTTATGTGTCTTAGTTCAGCTTATGTGTATTCTGGTTTGTTGTGATTGAGAAATGCATGTTTATGGTCACTATAATCTGATAAAACAACAAAATCAAGGTGCCTAAACGCTTGCACAGTAAATCAAACAGATGAACCAAAATGTATTGACATCTGCGATGCCACTAAAAGAGCAATCAAATAAAAACATGTACTGTATTTCCATCACCGAAGAGACTGAAATCCTCTTTCTCTTAGTCAACATGATTTAAATACCTGTGCATATTTCTGTAACACAAAGAGTACACAGTCAGTTTGCATTTCAGAAAAGGCGCAAACATTGAGATCTGCAGTATGCCGATATGCCAACAAATAGTAAGAAACGGCTGTGCTATTGATTTTCTGCTCTCCAATATTTTCCTAATTTGTGTCAACAAATTATTGTGGCTGTGCATGTGCACATGAGCGGGTCATTGGAGGGTCTCATTGGTGGTTCAGAGCTGCTGGAGCAGAGAAAAGGATGGAATCGTCTGCAATTTGAAACCTTGTTAGGAATTTATGAAGTGCTAAAATGTTTTCTCCCCAGGGAGGGTCCAAGCCAGCTGCCAGTGCCACTGTAAGCCATTTAGTGCAGAGCCTCTGGGCTTGTGACCAGGCTGAGATGGCAAACAGCACACACACACACGACAAGATATACAGTACTGGTACATAAATATCAGTATTTCCGCCTAAAATGCAAAAATGCTTGCAGTGCTGACACATGCTTACACTTAAAGACAGATGTAGACATCTGTTGGTTTGATTACACAGAAATCCTAAAGCCATAGATTATTAAGGAGCTAATTGGTAAAATGTTGACATTTATTAACCATCTCACCTCTTGAGAATGCCTCTGCACAAGCTGCATTTAATGTGAATCTCTTTGCTGTGATGTTGGCTTAAATTATAGCTTGAACATGATCACAGCAACTGACCTTATTCCATAATTGATAGTAGTTTATGTTAATTTAATATCAAGTCCCAGTGATGGAAATATGTGATGAATCCAAACTACTGATCATGTCCCATAAGCAAAAGACTCATTTAAAATGATACTATGCAATAATAAATTTCAAAGATGTGAATGTTTACAACCTGGAGACATACAGTCAAGCTCCTAAATGTACAATCAAACACAACTGGCAAATAAATTCAATTGTATTCATTATTTAAATATCTTCCTGTCTTTCTTCTCTTGCAGTTTTCAGTGACGACCTACATTCCAGCTTATATTTTGTCAATGCATCTCTGCAAGAGGTAGTATTTGCCAGCACCACAGGGACCTCGGTGCCCTGTCCTGCTGGGGGTGCGCCACCTGCCTCACTGCGCTGGTATCTGGCAACCGGTGAGGAAATCTACGATGTCCCCGGCATCCGCCATGTCCACCCAAATGGAACTCTCCAGATCTTCAACTTCCTGCCATCCAGCTACAGCAAGCTGATCCATGACAATACATACTACTGCACTGCAGAGAACCCTTCTGGCAAGATTAGGAGCCAGGATGTCCACATCAAAGCTGGTGAGTCGACACTGGAATACTATTGATAATGGTACTGTATGGAAAATTATAGAAGGACTGGAAAAAGTGGGAGAATCAGCAGCACTAGTCGGGGAAATATATTGTAGCACTGGTGACTCGAGACATTGTTGTAATTACAGGAAAAAGATAAAATATTCAATTTAATTAAATTTCTGAAGGCCTTGAACTTGAATTGACTTTATTGCACTTCATTTGCTTATTCCCTTTTTTCAGTATTTTCTAATATAACAGTAAACCGAAATAAAACTTTGAACTCCATGGCATTAGAAGAATTTGCTTTGCAGATGTCGAACCTCTGTTTATGTTTGAAAAGTCAAACTGGCTACAGTACCTCTCCATCAAAATGAAAATATGAAATGTCTTAATAATGAGATCTGTTGTGAACATCTTCAGTTTTTGTCTCCTTCTCCTCCATAGTTTCACGAGAACCCTATACAGTCCGAGTGGCTGATCAGAAGGCTATGAGAGGCAGTGTAGCTGTCTTCAAGTGCATTATACCGGCTTCTGTGGAGGCCTATGTCAGTGTTGTATCATGGGAGAAAGACACTATTTCACTCAGCTCAGGTAAGACAATACATTTTTTCTTCATTTGGCACTTAACAAAGGTAGTGAGCCTCAGATCCTTTTAAAAATAAACATGGCTTGATGTGAAGAAACAGTGAAAGATTACTTTGTAAGCAGGGTGTTTTGCAGTCATTAAAGAGCACTAAGTGGAACCTTTTTGTACTGAACCACCAGTGAGATTATATTTTTAATGGGGGAGAAGTGTTTTGCTTTTATTGGGGGATGCTCTGTAGCTCGGTACAGCGTTGTCCTCTCACTAGCCAGAGGATGTTGATAGCTGTCATACTGAATCACAGTGCCTCTCTCCTATATACACTCTACCACAGCCAACTCCATTTTAAGTCCAGCTAGGGGTAAAGTGGAACAGTTTACATAGCATTATTGACCTAGTTACCCTCCTTGTTTGAATCCAGTGGCACAGCATGATCACGTAAGACACCGGAACATTCTGCAGCTTGGTTTTTTGCTCAAGGTAAATGGGATGCTTATCTCTTTGATTGCGCCATGTACTGCCCGCTGGCTGATTTCACTTCATACTGGGCGTTCAGGGACCTGTAAGTGAGCACTTGATGTCATTTGACTGAGGGCAGAATCTGGGACGGTGTTTTGGTGGCATTTTAAATGTGTGTGCTCAAGCATGAAGATGTGTCTTCTGATCCATGCCATAGACTTATTTACTTGAGGTTACTCAAGTTACTCGCTGCAAGCTGCCAGTTGACGACATCGCCTAATATCATGCAGAGCAGACAAATATAGAGCATGAAGATATGATGACCTGTGTAAATGAAATGAATCATGTAGACAAGACTCGGGGATGATGGTTACCTCAAAAATAATCTTTATGAGGATGAAATGCTCTAATGTATCACCATTAGGTCTTCATCAAAACAAACTCTTCTGGCCAAAATTCAGCCACTGCAATAGAATCAAGTTAACAGTAGAACCGGCAGGATTCACCATATATTGTACCTAAAACAGTCAGAGTGGGTCAAATTTACCCAGGCATCATTTTTCATCCACAAAACATCCTTGGTCATTGATTAATTCTCTTCACAAATGAGTGTCTCAAGTCGAAACATTTATTTAGGCATCAACTGTGTTTTGAGCTTAGATTTTACAACTGAGGTATTTTTAAGAACATAAGTGCTTTACAGGCGCTTCTAAAGGGTTAGAAATTATCTAAAATATTTTTCAAATCACATACAAATAAATGGTGTCAAATCTTATAAATTATTTTAAATTTTATTCCCAAAATAGTCACATAATGACATGCTGAGCACACAGTCTTGTCAATATGTGACACAAAAAGCAGCATGCCACCAATGTGATATTGTAAAGTTGGCCATTTTCAAGTAGGGGAAAGCTGGGGAAGCACACCTATCATGCATGTGAGAGACCCGTGTTCTAGTCCCATGTCAAGAAATACATTTTTTTAATGTTGCGTCTAACACAGAGGGCAATGAGTGGAACTGTACAGTGATGCCGATGCAGAAGTAGCTTAAAGTTGTAACACCACCGTTGGCCCCTAGGGCATTGTTGAGTGGGCTCCAAGAAGCCCTGACTCCCATAGAGTTACACTGAAATTCTCTCTGAAAATAGTAAGTGAATAAATTTTTTAGGGCTGTCAAAAGATTAAATTTTTTAATCTGATTAGTCACTTAAGATTTAGGATTAATCACTATTACCCATCCATTGTTTTTCATTTTGTGGCAGCAAAACACTCATGACAGAAGGTGGTATATACACTTAATATGTTTATTTAATACTATTGAATGTGTCTAGTTGAAATGAACATGTTTAGTGTATATACCACCTTCTGTCATGAGTGTTTTTGCTGCCATAAAATGAAAAACAATAAATGGGTATTAATTTAATACAAACATGGGGGTAGAAGGTGGGTTATTAAAACAAAATTAGCACACATTGATCGAATTAAATTTTTTAAAATTAATTATACTTATAATTATAAAAGTAATTAATTAACTACTGTCTGAAGATCTCTTGCTCTGCTTCAAGTGCTAACGCGTTTGCCGAGTTATGTTTAAAGTGTCCAACAATCTTCCCACAGTTGGCCGATGCATTCACAAATCCGCTGTCAACAAGCCTCACAGTGATGCATCTCTGCAACATATGAGCCACACAAGGCATGTGCTCAAAGGGAAAGAGACACTGTCTGTCCCTATAGTTGTGATTTTTGCTTTAATTGCCCACTCATGTGCCACTGTTTGGAATTGAGAAGCATCACTTGCCTCTGCAAAGTGATGCTTCTCTGTTTTCATTATGGTCAATGCAAATTACTTTAGTTCCCATGCGGTAGTAACGTGATGTGCTGTGACACCAAGGTAGTTAGGGTTACTCCGCAGACATAAGGGGGAAAGAAAGAACAGTCCTACTAGTTCTCCACTTCTTATGGGAGGAGTCCATTCATGGGGAACAAAAAAACCTGACCTGTGAAGTTAGAACATGTCCATTTCATATTTTTACAGTTTACCGGTAAACAAAGTACAAAGCAAAATGATTCATTATTCATATTTCAATTAAACAAGTAAATAAAATTAATGATATATAATTCGTCAATTGTCTGTACAACAATAACCTGTACCATATTTCAATTCACAGTCAGTTTTAGCTACATAGCATTCAGTGTATACAAACTTCCATCTAGCATTTGCTGTCAAACAAACTCAAAAATACAATAAATGAAAACAGCTATCGGAAAGTCAACCAAGCTACATGTTGCTTTAAGGCAACATATTCAAAAGTAAATAATGGTTACTTCTTACCAAACAGTAACCAAATAAACATAATAAATGACAAATGTTCATAAAACTCCCATTTTCTACAATGGAGTTCCACTCCGCCACACAATTTTTTTCTCACTAAAATTATTGAATTAACCGCAATAATTTATATTGTACCTTCTGTTACAGATAAAAGAAGCGTACCGCGGAGTTAGAGTTCCATTAACCATGTTGATTATGATGAAAAATGCATATTTCTGCCTCGAGATGCCATCTGCCATCCACGCTTAAGGGTTTTTTTTCCCGTAGAGAAGCAGCAGTGAATCAGGAGGGGGAGCTGACCACCATTGGTTCTGCTGCCAGACAGTTGCATTGTGGGATTTTGAGTTTTGTACCAGTAATCAGTGGTAACCCATGCCAATGGGTGTAATTGTGGGATTTTCAGTTATTGTGCCTTGCGCATGCATTGAGTTAAAAATTTTAATCTAGTTAATCATGCAAATGAATTAATATGGATTAACACATTCATTTTGACAGCCCTGAATTTTTGTTACAAGCCATCCTCAATCATTTGGACCCTTTTAAGAAGTGATCAAATAGTCCATCTTTAACTTTAATAACTCCGTTATTAAAATATCATGGCAAATAATCTATCAAACTTCTGCACTGCTGAGATTTTATCAACAGGTCGCCATGGAAACTCAACTCACCAGTGGAGTTGGCCCTTCATATCTTCTATTTAATCAACAGAACATAGTTTTACCTGAGATACACTTAACTGTAGTTGTGGGTAAGTGTTTACACTAACAGCATCATAAAGTGACTTTGTTTGTCAATGCTTGGTGAAGTTTTACCACTTCAGTAAGCTAGCAGTTAGCGCTAGCTTACCCATATAACCCCTGACACACTACGCTCCACTAGCTTGACTAACATATACAGTCTATGGTCTAACACTCACTCCAGCCCCTCTCCCTAAGGAAGATTTTTATTTCCAAATTCTTTCGCAGACATGGCAATTATAAATGAGGCTACCGTAAAAAAAAAAAAAAACAATTCAAGGCTTCTCCCATAGATGCTAATGTAAGTCGTAGCACAAAAGACACCACCAGAGTAAAATAGGCTTCTTAATTCTCCTCAAATCCATGTAAATCTAGAATAGAGAGCACCATAGATATGGTGAAAAAACAAATTTGATCCATCATGTCCATTCAGTCTCTATCAACAAGACTGCAAATGGAAGCATGCTGAGAAACAAAATAAGTAAAATAACAAGTAGGATGCTACCAATGCAACGGGCCATGCATTTCACACCCACGCCTTCAGTATTGCTCCATCTGGCTCAATCCACCCCCAATAGCTATTTTACAGCTATAAAAACCATCTTTTTTTGCAGAAATGCAGTATAAAAAGCCTTTGCATTGCAGATAGATAACTTGTGTAGCAATAATTCAATTCAATTCAATTTGTATAGCGCCA
This sequence comes from Pseudamia nigra, assembly GCA_029823295.1. Classification (NCBI taxonomy): domain Eukaryota; kingdom Metazoa; phylum Chordata; class Actinopteri; order Kurtiformes; family Apogonidae; genus Pseudamia; species Pseudamia nigra. The sequence goes on along the minus strand of JAQQAE010011135.1, from coordinate 6,152 downwards.
ATCATAGTCACTGATTATCTCTAGGCACACAATTTGAGGCTGAGACCTCATGACTATACAGACAGACAGACAATCATTTGCATTCACAACTATGGACAATTTAGAGTAACCAATTAACCTAGTACATGTTTTTTGTTGTGGGAGGAAGCCGGAGTACCTGGAGAGAACCCACGCAGACACAGGGAGAACATACAAACTCCACACAGAAAGGCCCAGGACCTTCTAGCTGTGAGGCACGAGTGCTACCCACTGCACCACCGTGTCGCCCACAATAGTAATAAATGCCTTTACTGAATAAACAAACCTGGTGTGCACAAGTCTCCTATTGCAGCTACAGATGGAACACACATTAAAAAGCACCAATAATAACCTCATAAACTTGCAGTATTATTTAGGAAAATAGCAACATTTACTCACCAAAGATTTTGATGGTCAAATGGTGCTTTTTAAACTTCACATTTTATCTCTTCTCCCATCATTTCAAAAACAGCAGTTGTCAGGTCGTTCTGTATTTTGCCTGACGTCTGACTAAACACTTTATTAGTGGACAGGTGATGACGTAAATCCGCGTTGCTCTCAGCAATGACAGAAAGAAACTCCACATAGTTTCCTCTGCTTTTGGATCCACCGCTTTCATTGTGTCCCCAAAATGAAAGTTCTTGCTTGCCCAAAAAAAATGACATAGTCTATCAGCCTTTGTAAGATTTCCCTATTTTTCTTCACCTTTTTATTGTGGAGCTCTGTGCACTGCGTGGAGCTCTGTTTCCCTGTGCACTTGCTCGCACAAAAGTTTTGGAAAGCACCTTGGCTTGTAAGTGTCCGGCAGTGCTTTGATGCTTCGTTACTGCCTCGGTTAGGCAATTCAAATTTACAAACCCAGTGTGACTCCAAACACCATGTCGATCAGTGGCAAACAACAAGCACTCCCAGCAATATAATTTGCAGTGTTCCTCAGAGCCTGTGAGCCAGGGGGTACCGCTCATAGTTTGTGGACTGAAAGTGCTGGACAAATCCTTTTCCTGGTTGTCTAGACTTGTTAACTTCGGAATTGCCCAACCTTTCTTTACAATGTCCAGCTTTTCTTGATAAGTCCGTCTTGAAAATGGCTTTGACAACATATCTGCAACTAAATCCCTTTCTTCTCCTCCTTCAGCCATTATGGGTTGACAAAACAGCTTTTCAATCAACACAATTACATTTTTGTTCATACAGCTCGCTACAGATGCTTGCCAGCTTTGGATTGTACACCCTGATTATCTAATCGAAGGATGTGAATATGTTGACATCACCATAGAATACTTTATAGAATACTTTGGTGTCGCCAACTCAAAATCTGATTGGTTGAAGCAACAGCGTCTCAACACTTATTTTTTGCTTTGGGGTAGGGGCTAGCAGAACTGATTCTGCAGGGCCCTAGGCATACTTCTTTCACTGTGATCCTGCCTGGCAACAAGTGAAGGCTGAAATGTGATTGTTTAAAGGCTTTAATATGAAAATACATGTGTCAAAGCAGCACAACCAGGGGGAAAGCTATGAAAGGAAGTGGACAGACCATTTGGATTTGTTTAATAAGTATTCATGGATAAAATATAATTAACATCAGTCTGTGATTCAGATATTTTTAGGCCAGCAGAGATGGCTTTGCAGGCCCTGATGGCCCACCGCTGGATGCCACACATTTATTTTATGCAAATCTAGTTTATTTACCCTGTTTCACTGTAGTCAGTGTCCACAAATATGACATTCCTATGAATTAGAGGGGGACATAAAAGTTTATTTCACTCTGGTGCTTTTTTATTCTTTGTTGTTTTGTGCTACCATTTACATTGCAGTCTGTGGGAACAGTTTTTGGTACATGTCATAATGCCTGCCTGTGGGTTGGTGTGAAATGATTTGGGACATGACCAAACATCAGCAGTAGTTTGAGGACTTGGGAGTGACAATGTCTTTGAAATTATTTCAGTGGGAATAGGGGAGGCGGGGGGTTTGTCCCCTTCAATATCAGCAAAATGTGCATTTGTCCCCACAGAAAAATATACTTTCAATTAGGTGATATGCAGGTTTGTCATTGCTAAAACCCTGATTTATTTCAGTAATGGCAGTTTTGTTCACTGATGCATTTTTCTCATTTCCATTTTTGTAGATTTTTAGAACATTTTGTTAATTTTGATTTAGCGTACGCCGTCATTCACAACAGTACATCAAAATGAACAAAAAAATTAAAACCAGATAAATCTTCATTCTCATATAGATCATTAGCATACATTTCAATGTAGAACACATTGAAATGTTATGATATGTGGATTAATTTAGCATGTTTGGTATGAATTTTCATTTTACTTCATGTTGTTGCTTACTTCATTTATTTTGTTATTTTCTTCAGTTTCTCGATCGCTTAGCACATTTTAAGTTCATTTTGTCGCTCATTTTGTGTCATTCGCTTCTCTTTTGTTCATTTTCTTGATTAAGTTCCTCATTTTATGGCTTGTTTTCTAATCATTTTATTATTTTATATTTCTTTTCTGCTTCTTTTTGTCAATTTTATTAATTGTATCATTTATTCTATTGTTTTCATGATCATTTTGTTCACTTTCTTTATCATATTATTCAACTTTGCTTGTTTTGTGACAGTTCTCTTTGTTTTTTTCCTCACTTTCCTGGCTATTTGGTTCATTTTTGCACATTTTCTTGGTTAGTTTGTTTATTTTGTTCACTTTCTTGATCATTTTGTCTATTTATACTCCTTTTCTTTATTATTTTGTGCCCCCCAATGTTCAGTCAAAACCTACGTCCTTAAATATAGGGGCTGTAAAACAAGACAATTTCAGGAATAGTCGCATAGGCTAAAGGCTTCGGTATTTGGTCAAAACAGAGTAATGCCTGACTGAAAAACAACTGCAGATAAATTTGACCAGACAGTTCTAGTGCTATCTCCTCATGTCTATGTTTCTCATATTGAAAAACTGCTTGTCTTTTCCCAATCATCTTTGCAATGAGCTTATATTGGACCAGTTACAATTATACCCCTCCATTTTGTACTGCAGGTTTGACAGCCTATAGAATATGTAGTGAGGTTTTGACGGATTAAATTCTATGTTTGGTGTTCTTTTGAGTCCTTTGCAACCGTTCAAGAGAACAACGATATTGGATTGTCCGTGCTTACTCCAATAAGTATTGCAGCAGGCGAGTGCTGTCAAAAGCATGAGCACACGGTCAAAATCACTGCTGCTTCGCAATAAATATTTGATGGTAGATTCTGATGCATGAGCGGATTCACCGTGCACTGTTATGGAGAGGGTATGTTTATGCTAGGAGTGAGGGTTAGAAGGATGTATGTGTGAGTGTCTTTGTGCATGAGTGAAAAGCACGAGAAAGACCATAAGAATACCGACAGGGCTTGACAATGGCAACTAGGTGCAGTTTGACCCAGCCTAGTTTTCAGACTTTGTCTCCAGCCCCTTTTTTCTTTTCTTTTTTCAATTTTTCATGAAAGAAGACTTGGTCTCAGTGGACACAAAATAAAGCTATCCCACAGCTGCACTGAATTATTAATCTCAGGTTTTTGTTGGGAATGGTAACATCAAGCGCACCTTCCTGCCCTTGCATTGTGCATCAGAATGTGAGAAGGAACAGTCACAGTCATAGACATAAAAATTGCCCTTGATATTTAAGTATTTTTGCTGAACACTCACTACTTATTTGAACGCTATTGAACATGTCGTCTTGGGTAAATATGCTTTTGAGTTTGAGATCAGTAGAAACTCACTTAAATCAGGACTGCTGCACGTCCTCTGATTCACATTAGGGTCAAAAATAGATGCATAAATACAGACTAGGCCTGTCTTAATTAATCAGCTGTGATTGAAAAGTTAATTACAATATGAATTACCTTTCAGAATGAGGACTGCTTAGTACTCATTTGAAGCGGCCTGTTTTCAATGAGAATGAGCACGATGCAAGCTCACTGGGTCCTAATGTTGCCACTAACATACCATTAACCTGTCATGAATTTTAAAATGGATCTTGCAGCACAAGCTTTCAAATGCCCGGCTCCAATCGCCTCCTTGCTGCTTTTGATAAACAATTGACAAAGGTAATAGAAAGATGAAAGCAATGGAAAAAAGAAAGAAGGCAAAGAAGGGAGGGGAGGAGCTGAGCCATGTCCTGCTGTGTTGCTGCCATGATTTTATACAGTGGCCCTTTTTCTAAAGCATGTGTGTGTCAGTGCACCTTTGTGTTTCAGCGTCCCCCAAATCTATGTCTACATACGCCTGTTTTTAATACATGCTCCTGTGTGTTGTTTGTCAAGTGGCTGTGCTTTAGAAAAAGGGGCTGGAGCTGGGATGGTCTGTATTTTTGTGTTTTTCCCTGTATCTACCTTTTGTCTCTTGTCATTCATAATACGAAGCAGTATAATGAGCTGGATGGCCTTGGTTGTAGAGAGGAGCAACAACAAACCCTCTGCTTACATATTGAATAATCAAGTTGTCACTGAGGCTTTACATTCACGTTTGAGATGTAATTTTATGTTGGGCAGTTAAGTAGTACTTTGATGTGTTTTTCAACATTTGCATCGATTTAAATTTCACTCTGTAAATACAGGCCTCATGCAAATTTTGGGATGATGCAACCTAACCAGCCTAATCAATGTTTAGGTGGTCTTGTTCACTTGAAGCTAAATTTGACTTGTCTCTGTACAAATTGTTATCATGTAATGCTAAAAGCTAAAGTTAAAGATCCAGTCGGTGATGTTGGCACACTAGCTAGTATCGTGGTCCATGGGACATGTGTGGATGGGTGACCTGCCAGTCAACACGCTTTACAACCACAGGATGATTGAGGACAGACAGACTGTATTTCAGATTCCTTCAACATCTGGTACAAGTAAAAAAAAAAGAATATACACTGAACAATCAGCTACTAGCTAGTAGAATAGTTTTTGATTTACAAGTGAGCTAATTTGTGCTCTTTCTTTCCTTCCTAATGTCTTCAGCAGAGGAAGGGTGGGTACAGAGTCAGTAGCCAAATTAGTGCTAGTACTGCTGATGGGTTTAGTAACTGCACTTAGGGCCACCTTCAGAGTTCTTGACGTATTTTGGATTGACTGACCTTCATTTCTTAAAGCACTGTACAGGACAGGAAACGAAAGGAATGTTGAGCAGAGGTGGGGTGACATGGGGAGAAGAAAAAAGAAAGGTAGAATGTAGGGAAAGAGGCATCCTCTAGTGTGGAGAGATAGGGATTCCTTCTTGGAACAAACATGCAGGGATTTCATCTTGTCAGGCTGCAGATTAGGACAGAGATGGAGGATGGGAAGCTTTGGTTTATATCAAGGCACTGGTTTAGAGCAAGGTGGGAAGAGAGAGATGACTCCATAAGCTATTCACATTGTCTGGATGTATTTTATCTCCTTCTTCTTTTCCTTCTTCTTCACACACCAATCATTTTGTTGTTTATCAAATGGAACACAAATACAAAGACAAGCAGGTTAATAGGTTAATTGGTGGCTCTAAATTGCCTGTGGGTGTGAATGTCAGTGTGAATAGTTGTCTGTCTCCATGTGTCAGCCATGTGATGAACAACTCAGCTCCAGAAATAAATGCTGCCATTGTAGTTTGTGCATACGATGAATAAGCAGAACTTTGTGAACCAAAAATATCATATCAGCATTTCTATATTTATGTTTATTAATGTTGTCAATGTAATAATTGATCAGGGAAAAATTCAACTATGTCTGTCAGATATTATGTCCATATGTAATTACCAGGTGTTATGGTTAGACTTATGCACTGACCATACATGCTTAAAGAGAAATAGCAGGCTTTGGTTCAATGAGAGAAAAAAGTAGTTATCTTTAAAACAAATTGTTATCTTTAAAACAAGTTGTTATCTGTAAAACAAGTTAAAACAAGTTTTCATAACCCTAACCAAAGAGTTTTTCTTTCTTGCACCTACTCACAATATACTTAACAATATTTAAACCAAACCACAATCTTTTGCTAACTGTGATTCACGCATTTTTACGCATTTAAAACACTTAACATGGCCATACTTACAGTAATACATGGACATGTTACGATCATACTGTACATCTTATACTCATACTATAGATACAATCATATTTCAGGTTTGCGTGTGTATACCCCCCCCCC
>JAQQAE010011134.1:0-13763 GCA_029823295.1 Pseudamia nigra | reverse complement strand
ACCAAAACGAACAAACTACTTAAAAATGAAAACAATGAACAACATTGAAGGAAAAAAAGGACTCAAATTATCTCCATACTGAACAAAATAACCAAGAAAATGAGCAAAATAATTCAGAAAATGAAACAAAATAAAAAAATAATCATCAGTATCAACAAAACTGCACAAAAAGAAGTAAAACTAGCCACGAAATGAACAAAAAACAATAAGTTGAACAAAAATAACCAAGAAAATGAACAAATCTGAAGGCAAAATGAACAAATCTGGAGCAAAAATGAACAGTCATGCTGCAAAACCAACAAAATAAGCAACAAAATGAACTTAAAAAATAAGCAAAAAGAAAATAAATCAAGTAAATGAGCAAAAACTAACAATATGATGAAGAAACAGCAAAACAAGGTTTAAAAAATAAATGAATAAAATAAACCACAAAAATCAATAAATCACCAGAAAAAAAGATGACATGAATCTGTTCCATGATATAAAGTTACTCACTACCTCAAGTACTTTTATGAGTACTTCTACTTCCTTTTACTCCAGTACTGATTCTACTCCCTGGCGTTTCCACACCACACAGCTTCTCTTTACAAATGTATGACAAAGGGTCAATTTGACCCAAACATTACACAAGGGTTAAAGCACAAAAACAGTTGCATTACATATTTTATTAACTAAAACAGGTTCCTTTACCAAAGAAGGCTTCCCAACACTGATAACAGAAATAGCAGTAAGTGAGAAACTATATTTGTCCTGTGGGTGGACGAAGAATTCTGAACCTTTTACTCAGCGACCCGGTTCCTTCCCTCCCATTGTTGCGGGTCAGCCGGGCCCATAGTCACATAAACACCAGGTCTTCCTGTTGCAGGAGCCTGTTGGAATGTGTGGAACAAGCTCTGCAGCTGAGGTACGTCCCCCCCGTCAGCCTCTCTAACAGCAGTGTGCCCCATCCCACATGTTCCACCTGAATTCAGCTGCTTCTGATGGTCGTTGTGTATAATTAGCTCATGCCAAACATCTCTGACACAATCAGTGGGTTTGTGTTTTTCTCTGCTAATCCCATCCCCGAAGCCCTTCTGTCTCAAATGGATCTGATTCCGCACAAGCCTGCTGGTTTTGAGCTTTTTATGCTTTTTTTTTTTTTTTTTTTAATGTCTGCTTTTATTGTGGTGTTTCTTTGGATTTTTATTGCATTTACCCTGCTCACAGCATCTGCAACATTTGCCTGCGTTGTTCCATCTCGGTGTATTAATTTATTACAAAAGACAAAAGCAGTGAGTAGAATCTGATGGTTGCTTCTTTGTCTTTCAGGAGTTTAACCATAAGGAGAGTGCCATCTACTGACGTGAGTCGTGTTATGTAACCATGAAGTGAACAGTATGTTTCAGTAGTGAATTATGCCCATGAGCCGTGATGTTATGACCACTGACAAAGTGCCGAAGCAGTAATAATGTAAATTATTTTACTGCAAGTGAACATTTGGTCCTTTAAGTTGATTTATTTGAAACAAAAAACTGGGCACTGTAACAATGTAAACAACCTAGACAGGGCCTAAATTATGAAGTCAAGACAACTTAGTCAAAGCATCTGCAAAACTATTGGTCTTGTCCGGTGGTTCTGGTCCTGCAGTGGACAGAATCCCATGAGGAACGAAGGAAGGATAACTGGATCTCAGTCCAGTAGAGGATCTAATGCAGGGGTCTGCAACCTTTTCAACCTGAAGAGACATTTGTGGACAGAAAGAAATAAAATATATGTGTCGAGAGCCGCAAAAAATATCTCAACCATTTTTAAAAAATCCAATTTGTTTCTTATTTCATTCTTTTCTGTTGGTTCATTTGTTTGTCATTGTTCCCTTTTTCTTCATCTTGATGATTCCATTCATTTTATTGATTGTTTTGTTCATTTCTTCATCGCTTTTGGAGATTTGGTCGTGTTTTAATATTCATTTTCAGTTAGCAAAATTTATTAGTTGTCATTTCATTAGTTGTCATTTCCTAATTGTTTTGTTGATCATTTTGTCTTAATCTTATTATTATTTGGTTGTATTAATTGGTTTGTTCATGTGTGATCATTTTATTAGTTAGATAGTTAGATCTGGTTCATGATCTTGATTATTTGGTCTATTTTGTACATCATTTTTGTCAGTTTTGTCTATGTTTTTTGTAATTTGGTTTCCATTGTTGAATTAGTGCTTCTTTTGTTCATTTTTGACTTGTATGTTACCTTGATCAGTGGACAAAGCCACATGTGGCTCTAGAGCTGCAGGTTGCAGGCCCCTGACCTACGGGAACAAAACACGTACACCACATAATGTTGTGGAGGATGTCACTTTTGATGCCAGAACATCTCTAACTCAAGACATGAGCTCTACCAGACCCCTGAAAGCAGCTGTAATAACTGACACATTACACATTAGACATTATAAAGACACATAATTCAAATTCTATAAATTGTAACTTAGGCCTTCATGAATCTAACTGGTTTGTCCAACACATTTCACAAATAGTTGTATTGAAATCTGGTTGTTCATGCCTGGACCGTGTTTGTTGGGGTTGGATCCACTGCAGACACTCAAACAAGTCCTTTATGTTTGGATGCAGTGACTCCATCGCGTACATCACAGTTTGGTCCTTGACAAAGTTGCTCAGATTCTTACTTAATTTTGGTCAACTTGCTGCTTTCGGCACAACGACTTTAAGGGTTAAATGTTCACTTGCTGCCTAATACATCCACCCACTGACAAAAAGCAATTGGAACAATATAATCAACATCATGACCACCTCAGTGGTTAGTGATCAAAACGTTACGGCTGATCAGTGTAGACATTTCTTTACATCTCCCGTTTATTTGTCAGGGTGGAAGGAAGAGTGGTCTGTTCAGTCCGTCCACAGCGTCTCTACCAGCGTTCAGCTCTTTAACGCCAAACTCAGAGGATGGAGACCTGACGCTTAGACCGAGCTGCACTCTGGGCCCCGACGCCGCCATCACTGCCGACTCCTCCTCCACGACAGGTCAAAACGCGTCATAACCTCCACGGCAGCAGAGCGTTGTTGAATTTCATGATGTCTCCAGTGTGTTTGAGATGTTCAGCGATTAGAAAAGTAGCTGTAACAAAACTAAAACTGATAGGGAGGAAAATATTCTGTTAACTGAAATAAAAACGTGTTGAAATAACACTATGAACAAGGACAATGCAACACAGACTAAGACAATGTACCATAGAACTGCAGGTAAAATTTACTTTATTTTCATTTTAGAGCCTCGTTTTAGTGCAAAAAGTGGTATTCGTGGAAATTTACTTTTGAAAAAGAAATGTTTCACTGTGTTCGTAGAAGCTCATGCTGTTTTCTGTGAATGCATTTCTACAACTTCATTACAATTAACACAGTTTTTGCTCAAAGTTGTGAATTACTGAAAATCTGCTGTGACCAAAGGACCTTTAAGAAACTCCACGTGTATATATCAATTTGATGCCATGCATTGTTTCATACATTTTTCAGCTTTTACAAATAAGTTTTTCTTCTTCATAATATGTAGAAAAATACAAATTAAACTAAAAGTCAAACTTAATTGAATGACAAAACACTGAGAATTGTCACAAAGTCTCTGAAAGTCCATTTACAAAGCTACAATCACAATATTTTGATGTTTTTGCTGAAGAAATGCTTGGTTCTTGTAATAATCAATTAATATAATAATCTTACAGAATATGATTGATAAATTAATTGTTGCTGCTTTAATGACAACAAGTAGCCATTCCCTCAAAATAAAACCAACTAATCTGACATCAAAATCCAAACTGAATGAGGAAGTAAAAATAATAAATCTCTGCTGCGAGTCTCCAGGTCCAGACTGAGGCTCCTTGTTTCCTGCTTCTCTTTAGGCTTGTCCCGGTGCTCAGCCACACAGGACATCCGACAGCACTGCAGTGACCCTTGTCTGCCCGCCGAGGACGCCGTAACCGCCGAGAAGATGAGGACTCCTCCTGTTTCGTCTCCGAAAAGGGACACGCCTCTGTCTCCGGAATGGAGCACGCTGAGGAAGAAGACTGAGGACTCCGTAAGTTCAGAACGAACATCGACAACCTAGTGTGACTTTCTAACCAAATAACTCTCTAATGAGTTTGTTTTGAAGCGTTCGCCTGTGTGTAAGACGACGAGCTCTCGATTGATCTGATTTGATCATCCCGTGTGTTTTGTTATTTGTAACCTTTCACATTCTAGAGGGCTGATTGTCATGGACTTCCTCCTACCCCTCAAGTCCATGTAAGTGTGACATCTAACAGCATTTGACCAACAAAACTAACCAACAGCAATACTGCGATGACTAATGAGCTAAACCTCATTGCGGGACATATTTATGAGCCACAAAGCATACAGTACATTCACTGGCTACTTCATTAGGTGCACTTGTTAACACAGCTGAGAAGCAAGGTGATTTACATCACTTTGAGCATGGCATGGTTGTTGTAGTATTTCACAGTCTACTGGGATTTTCACGCACAACCATCTCCAGGATTTTACAGAGAATGACCTGCATGCGACAAAAAAAATATCCAGAGAGCAACAGTTCTCTGGGTGAACAGACCTTGTTGATGTCGGAGGAGAATGGTCAGACTGGTTCAAAGTGACCGAAAGGTGACAGTAACTCTAATGAACACTTGTTACAACTGAATAATACAGAACATCTATGAACGTACAAGCATCAGTTCAGTCCACAAGTGTGGTAATTAGAAGGCTGAGAAGATGTTGCTTTGTTTGGTGAGTTTTGATTTGATTTAGATTTTTATGGTAATGACATAAGCAACTCTTCAGTCTGCCAGTTGTGGAACAGTTTTGGACCTTTAGTCATAACTGCATTGTGTAAACGCCGCAGCCTACATGAGTATTTCCGCTGACCATGTCCACGTCCATCCCTTCAGCTACTACTACTAGCAAGGTGTATCTAATAAAGTGGCCGGTGAGTGTTTATTTATCAAACTCAATGGTATTTGGAATAAAATCTGCAAAGGAGCTCAGTGCAACTTTATACCAAACCAAATTCAGTAATATGTTTTGTCAAGAAAATCCCTAATAGTACTATGTTTTTACATAATTGCATCGTTGGAGTGTGACTTGGAAATGGCAGTGTTCAACACTGATTGACTTTCTGTATTGGATTCTGTAGATGGGAGCCTGTTTCTCCAAAGTCTTCAATGGTTGTCCTCTTAAAATCAACTGTGCTGTCACCTGGATTTTCCCCAAGTCGAGAGGTACAGCTGCACTGATGATGACCTCTATGCATAGTTTTGCAATGTGCTAAAACCTTTTGAAATTCTTCCTCCTCAGATCAGTATCTTATTCTGGGGGCAGAGGAGGGTATCTACACACTCAACCTTAACGAGCTTCATGAAGATACACTAGAAAAGGTAGTGTCATTGTTCAGGAATACCATATTTTCTGGATTACATGTCGCATTTTTTTTTCATAGTCTGGCTATGGTAGCAACAAATACACCGGAGTGACTAGTATATTCAGTTATTTCAAGTATTGGTTGTTTGTCACACTGACAGCCGCTAGACGTCGCTGTAGGCTTGTGTACCTGCATCTGCCGCATCTGTATTGCTGACAATTTAAAATGTAGACATTACCGGTAACAACCATACCTGCCATCAGCTTAACACCGAATATGTCGGCACCGTCACTTACCCGGGGCGGCGGGGAGGCGAGCTGCGAGCTCTCGCTTCTGGCGTCAAGCGCGCAGCCGCCCGTTCCCTGAATAAATGCGACATGTCCTCCAGAGTGACTTGTACACGTTTTTTTTTCCTTCTTCACTATGCATTTTTTGGCTTGTGCGACAACATTCCAGAGCGACATATAAGCCGGAAAATACGGTAATGTCTTCACCCTGTACTCTCCACATATTAGCTCTGTCACTAGATTTGACAACTTTTAAAACCTGGTAAGGATATTTTTCCCGAGGGCATATTTCCGTTTGTCTCCTTTGTCTCTGCATAAGTCCATTAATTGACTGAATGAAACTAGCAGCTCTTCGTAATGACCTGAATCAATACTGAATCACCAGGCTACCTCTTAAAACTTGACACAACTAATACTTCCAGAAAAAGACTGCATTGCCATTTTCTTTTCAGTAATTGCATGACAATGTATTCATCAAAATTGTCAAGGAAGGCCAATAGATGCAGTACCTTTTATGTCCTTTTCGCCTACTTCTGATGCTGATAAGTAATCAGGCAGGCCTGTGAGTGTAGCTTACGATCTCTGGAGTACAGAGTAGTTTCTTCCATAGGACACAAATAAGCATTTTCTCTTAATTTGAATGGCCCCTTGTTCCACATAGGACATTCTCAATGCTACTGATGCTTTCCAAATATTTCAATGTAGGGATTTGAGAGAACATTCCTTCTTTCTGTTCTCTAGCGATTAGAGGACCTTACATTTCCATTTTAACGTCCGTAATCTAACACAAAAATCAAATGGATGCGTCCACAGCACATCTCTACAAGAATGCCCCAACGCTGGTCCTCATTATGTCTAAACAGTTGGACAGAAAGTCATCAAATTTGTCCCGAGGATGACCTATACAATTTGGTGGTCAAATGTCAAAGGCGCGTTGACCTCATGTTTCTCCATGCTTATTATCCCCCAACCAAACAAATCTGGGGGGGTATAGTGGCGAGCGCCAATCCATGCAAATAGTCGACTGTATCTCCAACATCCCTGGAACCGAATTAACCAAATTTGGCACATGGTTAGTCAAGATAGGGGGAAGGGTTACTATGGAAACCACCACCTTATTTGCATATCAATTAGGTCACAGCATTAATAAATTATAAAAACCTATTTTGCCCTATAGTACCAAAACTACTATGCAGTAGCTAGAGGCACCAAATTTCAAAATGTGATAAATTAGGCAAGCAAGTTTATTTGTATGGCACTAATCATACACAGGGCAACTCAGAGTGCTTCACAAAAGGCATAGAAATACATTAAGAAAATCACAGAATAAAAGAAGGACGTTAATATACTAAAAACTAATTAAAATTAACATTGAAATGAAGGTGTGTGCTATTGTATTGTCAGAATAGTGCAATACCAGAGGCTTCTAGACAAAAGCTATTCGTTTATCTACTCAGTCACTGGGACTCAGCGCCCGATCCACCACGTCTTTTAGACTCACTCAGACACACACCTTAATCTACTCACTCAGACACACACTAATCTACTTTTCCCATAGCCCCTAAATCCTCTAAATCCCACACAGAAGTGTCACTGACAACAGATAGTCAGGGAATTCTGTCAGATGCTAAGAATCCTCCACACACCTGATAATATCTGTTTTAATCAGTCTGTTGACACAAAACCACCACACATTTCATGAAAAATAAAACATTTTCCCATGTCCTCATAAGCTTTTTAACTTTATTTCTCTTTTTTATGGTTTTTCTTATTTTTGTACAGAAATAACTCAACTCTTTGCAGAGCACACACACACATAATGTATGGGTCCTTGACCTGCTCTACACATTTTGTGGAGCCACTAAAAAACAAATAACAATGGGACCCAGACCCGCTCAACGCCTCTTTGCGGAGATTAGACTCCAGGACACCTCTTCCTCATCTCAACCATGACTTTGACCTTGAAGATTGGTAGAGTCTGAATTTATTGCACTACATACATTTCCAGCTATGTAGTGAGGTTGAAAATGTCATATACCCCCATGTTAATGACTAGGCTGATTCCAGATCAGCCTGCTGTGACCTTCAAGGGAACAGGTCAAGGTCACAGTCAATTTCCAAAGTACGCAGAGAATTTGCCGTTTCACAGCTTCTTGGCTTGTAATATTACATGTCTAATGTGGTTTTGAAAGAAGTTTGTAAAATTTGACAGAAGCCTTCATTTGGAGACGAGAATAGCCTGTATCAATTTTTGCCAAAGCTTATAGTTGTGACATTATCTGAGCCCATTCTTGTTATGCAGTATGCTTTCCTTAGAGTGAATTTCTTCACATTTGAGATATCTTCAGATCTGGCAGATGTTCACTTGGCCTCAAGCCTCAACATGTTGAAAGTCAAAATTTAAGGTTAATGTGACCTGGCAAAATACTTTGGCTGTAACAGTAAGTTCGAAAGAACTGCATGAACAGATTATGACACAAGAATAATGGACTTGTCTGACTTAACTTCTGGTTCATGTTGGTTTTAGTATCTGTTTTGTAAAGGGGGAGTCACTTATCTGTCTCTGAAGAAAAGAATGCCCCCCCCTCAAAAGGCAGCGCGACCCATGTTGCTGCAGCCTCTCCCCCTTAGTAGGAGAAACATAATTTTTTTTTTTTCTGTGCTTTCAGTTGGAAACAAATGACAAATAAAGCATTCCGTTCCACTATTTAAGATGTCTGAGAAGTGACACGGCTGCATTTTCAACTTTGGCTCTGTTTCATCTTAATTGTTTCATCTGAATTCTTGATTCTTTTGTTCATTTTTATTAACTTTTCTCAATATACTGCTAAACATAAGGATTTCTATGTACTGTAAAGGGATGATCAAGTTCTTGCAACAGTTACTGTAGATATCCTAACTCTTTTCTGTCCAGTGAACGCAAAATAATTATACATACAGTATATGGCACTGACTTTTAGTTTTTTCCCCTCCATGTGTCAAAGGTTTTTCCTTATCATATAATGGCACTGATCACCACAGTTTACAACTACAGTGGAATGGCACTTAGTAGAGCATAGACCTCCTGACAGATCTGGATCCACACCAAAATCTGTCAAATCCAACTGAATATACATTTAAAATATCACAGATATGCCAAAACCATTTAGTCATTCCCTATAATCGCAGCTTTGGTGGAAGATTCAAGTCTCTGCTCCTATTTATTACTGCACAAGAGATGAAAAAAGTTTTTACTTGGAGCTGCACCAGACTGGAGATATTCATGGAAACCCTTCTCCTAAATCACAATGCTAGAGAAAGTGATTTAAAAAAATTTCAGCATCCAACATTTTCACTGGATCCATGCCAAAAATTAATTGTTTTTTAATTAGCCCAAGCTCTATCCTTCCACCAAATTTCATGGCAGGTTAGTAGTTTTTGTATAAAGTAATAATTATCCTGCTAACATACAAATAATCAAATAAACAAACAAACCAACAGACACTGGTGAAAACATCCTTGGCAAAGGAAATGAAAAGAGACTGTGTTGTAATATTTACATCCCACAGAATAAACAGAAAATCCAAAAGTGGGAGATAATACAAATGAACAGCTGATTATGCACCAGAATTCCATTAAGTAAGTTTTCAAAAGCAAACCATTTAACTAAAACATATTTGAACTGCAAACGCTATTTTTAAAACCACTTTTTCACCAACTTCTATAATTACAGTCCTGGGTTCCATTTGTTACCCAAAAAACCTTGAGCTCTAAATAGCCCACGCAGTAAAAGAACACTGACAAAAGTATCCAACCATTGTTACATGGGCCTCCCAATATAGAAACAGAGCTTTACATTAATCATGTCACTGCACTACGTCAGCAGTTCTGTGAGGCTGCCCTCTCAAGGTCTATCCATCAATCCTACCTCCCTGATGACTGCCCAGCTCTGGGATGATGACAAGGATTTTCATCCTTGAAAATCCCACTAAATGCCTAAAAACTGGATGTCTGGATATACAACAATACACACAATAACTACAGTATTACAGTGTGAATAGGGGAAAGCTTACTAAGAGCTTAATTTATGAGAGAATTTGGGAACTAAATCCCAAAGATGCATTAATGTTTATTAATTAAGTAGAATTTGTTGCTCAAAGAACAAAAACACATTCAAATTAGCATCAATGAAATTAGAGAGAAAAAAGTAGATCATGGTGTCTTGTGACGTCCTAAGCAGTTTTTAATGGGTGTTAGAAAGTACACACAGGCCCCCGGCACAGTGGACGAATTAGCATGCAGCACTGGAGGACACTCAGTGAGACTCAGTGAGGTCTGAAGGAGGTCTAAAGGGAGTAGGCTGGCCCTTTCAGTGGGAAGCTAGACAGGACTATGTGACATATCGATTGGGTATTGGCTACGCGGTACTGCACTGTGGGCTCCATCACCGTCATAGTAACACTCTGTCACTCCCTCTTTTCAGCTGTTAATTTGTGGTACTCTGGATCTTAACATTCTGCCCTATGCTCTGGCAGCCATCACATTCAGGAGCAGGCCACTACATCAAACTACTCTTATGACGATAGGAATTTTAACTACTCTGCAAGGGAAGAATTCTGAATCCACACAAATGCTTTTGTGCATGTGTGCGAGTGTACCTATGCTTCTCCATACTGTATGTCTGAAATCTGTCCTTCAGCTTCACCTCCCCACACACACTCAGACAATCCACCTCTGCCATAACGTCATACTTGAATACATTCATCATTGCTTTGCCCTTACACTGATATTTATGTGCTACATAATAGTATTAATATTTCCAAAGTGGCAAATTATGAGTGCTTCTTATTTAAGAGGCTTTACAGCTTCAGCAGGCAGCTTTTTAACTGCTCTACTCAACCTTATCAGTGTAAATCCAGACGTCCTTGAAGGGGGAACTAAAATTACCACCTTGCAGCTATATGCCTCCGCCACCCAGTTAAGTTGCAGTATACATCCCAGTCTGTCCGAACTTGTAAAAAATATGGAGTTAAGACTTTGAAGGGATTTAATGAAAGGTATTAAACATATTCTTTTGGTAAAAGGGATGGATTTCAGTGAATAATTTTCAGTAAGAAACAAGCCTCACTTAGAGGGGTATGGTGTTTAATAAAGGACAGAAGAGATTGGCAAACTGACCTGTTGGATATGAAATGTCATGTTCTCATGTTCATTTTATTTTATTAACTGATGTCTAAAAAAATCAATTGGCTGAAAATCACTGTGGATATTGGACAAAAAATGTGATGGCAGTCACTGATGTTACAGTGGTGGTTGAAAGTTTACCGAAAAACTAGATTAAAACAGTTCACTCATTTTTCCTCTATCCATTAATCCTCGCAAGGAAAAAGGAGGGACTAGATCCTATCCCAGCTGCCTTAGGGTGAAGGAGGGGTACACCCTGAATGAGTCACCGTTTTCGCACAGTTGCACAGTTTATCGCAAGACTGACAAAGAGACAAACAACCATTCTCACTCACATTCATGCCTATGGGCAACGAAGAGTCACCAATCAACCTAACCCCCCTAGTGCATGTCTTTGTTTGTGGGAGGAAGCCAGAGTACCTGGAGAGAATCCACGCAGGCACAGGGAGAACATTCAAACTCCACACAAAAAAGCCCAGTTAATTTATGCTGTGAGGTAACAGTGCTAACCACTGCACCACAGAAAATTACTAACCAAACTGTAAGAAAGCTTGAGTCTTCTAAGGCTATATTACACATTTATATGCATTTTTGCTTCATCACCAGTCACTTTGGCCAAATAGTCTGTAGGACGGTTTACAAAGTACAAGCATCAGTGGACATCTGAGAAATTACTCACATGAACATTCTGCGTGTTTAATTTCGTTTTCAGTCCCAAATTAACTGAATAATTACTGTTTCAGAACTGTGCTACTTTGATTTACACATGCTTAGTTCAACACGTATATTGTTTGTAATAAAGATGAAAATTGTTCATTTCTGACAAATTAAATCTGGATGTCCTCATAAAGAAAAGCATGGAGAGTGTTATCTGCTGATTTATCAGCTAGCTCTTCCTCCAAATTACTCTTATTATGTCACCCTTGAAAAAATAAACTATTGGCCAAAGTCTAGTTAAAAGTGTGTTTTATGAGACACAGTACTGTAGACACCTTGAGCTTTGACCACTGAATTTTAATCTGCTTATCCTTTAGTCCGAGTGGATGTTTGTGTCACATTTGAAGAAATTCCTTCAGTATCTTCCTGAGACATCATATTCACAAGAATAGGCTGAACAAAAAAAAAAAAAAAAACGTAATGGCTCTGCACCAGCAACAGAGAGGTTCTGTTGCTAATAAGGTACCAAATGAGAGTTTTTAAACTGCTACAGTAAAGTTTCTGTTCAGTCTTTGTCAGCAATGATGTTGGCATGGATAATCTGTGTGTAGAGAACGATACTGCATCACTAATGAATCCACTAATTGGCTATTTAATTGGCCACAGTTAAAGACATCTGTATCAAACCCAAAGTTAAAATACCAGCAGTAATGAGCTGCAGCATCTGATGATGCTCGCTGTAAGAATGCAGAATATTGTATGAGAAAAGTTATCACCAAACACAAGGAGGGAGAGTAGGAACTTGTTAAATTCAAGTGAAACAAGAAAAAAAACAATAGAGACGGTAACCAGCTGTAGTATAATTTGTGTGCTTGTAGGTTTTATGGAGAATATTGGACGGTTTATGCTCTGCTCTCGCTCTACTCAACAGGGCAGCCCCCGGCCTTCTGGGGGCCCTTGATGGAATTTAATATGGGCTCTTCATCCCTGGCTGTGTCAACCATCATCCCACAACACTGTAATATAAAACATGAGTCATTTTCACTAAAATTATAGCACTGACTGCTCAAAAATACTTGGCCTTTTTAAAACAAGAGACTTTTATTGTTTTGTGTACACAGAGCCTGCATGTTTTCAAATCAATTACATTTTGCATGCTCAATTTCTTATTCTAATCAGTACAGTCTGATCTATGATGAAATTAGGTGTAAAACATTAAGCTCTTTAATCAAATTTCTTTATCTATGTCTTAATTACAAGCAACAGTGAGTGTGGAATATACTCTACTTAAAGTGATGTTGTCTGAGAATGATCTCTTTAGATCTCATGTCAAGTTAGCTTAAAGATGACACGGATTATCCATTTAAACAAGACAGATTTAAGTCCAGCCATACCTGCCAAGACATCAAATCAACTGCACTACCACCATACCTTCCAAAAGTGTGCAAAAACACATATAGAATTATGTAGTAAACAAAAAGTGTAAACAACCCTGTGCTAGATGGCTAGTTTCAACCAAGCCATGATGAAACTGGCTCTCATAAGACTGCCCCAGGAAAGGAAGACTAGGAGCTACCTCTGTTCTGAGTGACTGCATTGTGAATCAAAAAAGAAAATTCCATGAGTGTGCAAAGCTGTCATCAACTCTAACACTGGCTTCTTTGGCCGTTGTAAAATATAAAACGTATTCTGTGTTGTTTAACACAATTTTGTTTACTGCATACTTCCATACATACTCGTTCACAATTTGAATGCCTTTAGTATAAATGTACATGGTGAGAATAATAAAAAATAAAGAAAAAACACTGAAGAAGACGGTCCGACTGTTAGTGTACATCCCAAAGACTCCAAAGTATTTTACTCAGAATCCATTCACTTTTGGAGAACAAATGCAGTAAACAAATATTGTCACAGACATGTTCATAAGTTAGCCATTGTTCAACAGTTTTAGATACACAGAGTGACACATGCTGCAATACACAGAGCAATTATGACCTATGTGGCTGTTAAATAATGACTGTGCCTATGAGGATAAAACCACGTGGCTCACAGTTACTGAGTGTTATATGTTGAAGATTGGGTATTCACACATAACTGCTCCAAGTTTCCAACAAGTGATGTCTTTTGTTCACTCATGGCCACTGATTGACGTGCACATGATTTTGTCAGAAAATGATTAGTTTAAAAATAGGGCTGTCAAATGATTAAAATTTTTAATCTGATTAATCACAGGGTCACTGTGGATTAATTTCGATTAATCACGAT
>JAQQAE010011133.1:0-13764 GCA_029823295.1 Pseudamia nigra | reverse complement strand
AGCACTGCCTTTTCACATCAACAGCAAAGACGCCCCACAACTCTGAGGGCCGACCTCAGCGTAGATACCCCCCCCCCCACACACACACACACACACCCACACACACCACCACCACCACATGAAAACCAGCAGCCTGGAGCTGAAATCACCAGTGATGCTCCCTGCTCATTTAAAATTATTTGGAGGGATTTCACAGCATAAAAAACCTGATTACACAGCAGCTTCTCCAAAAAAGAAAAAAAATGCTTTTGGGTGTTTTTGCAGAGAACAAACAGGATCTGGGGAAAACTGAATTCCACATTTTGCAGCCTATGTTGTTCATATTTTGTTTAATTTTATTAGATGTGCTGTTTTGTGTCATTTTGTTAATTTTTGACAGTTTATTTGACTATTTTGTTCTCGTGATGGGACATTAGTGATGGTACACTAGTGATGGCAAAAATTTTTTATTGTCCCTCGCTGTGAGGGTTGTGTCAGGAAGGGCATCCGACGTAAAACTATGCCAGATCAAACATGCGAATCATTGGTATTTTGCTGTGGCGACTCCTGAGGGGAGCAACCAAAAGGAGAAGAAGAAGATTTGACTATTTTGTTCACTTTTTTGTTCAATTCTGTTAGTTGAATTGGTAATTTTGTTAATATTCCCCAAATTTTGTTCATTTTTGTTCATTTTATTTTTTGTTTTATTCTTTTCTAAAGCACTTTGTTAGTTATTTTAGTTCAAGGTAAATTATTTCTGCGTAAACTTGACAAAAAAAGGCTCAAAATGTCAAAAATACATTTGTTTCACTTCAAAATAAAGAGGTGCAGGATTTTCCCACAGGGCAACATATTTTTGGGAACTTGGACTAACATCGAACAAGCATAAGTGCAAAGTTCACCTACAGTTTTAATTTGGTGAGATGTGACTTTTGCTTACGGTTAGATTGGTCGTATTTACAAAAACGTTGAGGTGAAAGTGGTTTGGTTGGATTTGCATCAGCTGCTACATTCAGCACCTGGTTGTTGAAACAAAGCTGACCATGTCATTAAACATGTCATTACACTGATGAGCAAAGAGCTCGGTGATCATGACAACACACAATCAGCTTGAGGAAAGATGTGAAAGATCTGTTTAATATAAAATACACAAATATGCAGTAACATGAGTGAAATCTGTCCTCAAACCAAAAACAGCAGCATGGGTTAAATGTCATCCTGCTGACCTGCCACATGCTGCTCCAGGGGTTTTGCTTGTTTCCTGCTTTGTGAGTTTTTCTGGTTTTGTTTAATTTGTAAGGGATGCTGTGAATGTACCAACTGGACCGGATCGATGGAACCAGAGGAGGACAGCACCCGTCCAACGTGACTCCATCGCCTTCTGCTGTGACGCTGCCCAAGTGATGCTTAAACATATACAAAATGTTTCAGACTTTTCAGGACAATATGAATCTAACCCTCCAAAACAGTAATGTTTCTTTGAAAATTTGGGTTCGGCTGAATTTTTCACTTCCTCCGATACATGATTAATGATGAAATGACAACAGGGGTAAGGAATGACGCACACGCAGACCTCCACAAATGATTGGACGGACTGGAATCTGATTCAGGAAGTCTCTGCTTTGAAACTGCAAGAAGGAAATAAGCATGAATAAATATGTAACACAATAATGAGGAGAAAACATACATTTGAGTAGCTTCCTCTGCAGCTGAACACACACACACCCCCACACACACACACACACCCCCACACACACACACACACACACACACCCCCACACATGCATAATTTTGTGTCCATGTGAGAATAAATGTGTCTTTTTGGGAGTGTGGGTGCGTTTGTAAATGTGCGAGGGTTTGGGGTCAGAACACAAAACGGCGCCTCATGGCCGCTTCACCCCCACCCGCCCTGGCAGCTCTCCCATGATGCCTCTGCCCTCAGCTTCCTGCCTCTAATGGCTGTCTCTGTGTGCCATCCCTGGAGGCCTGACATCCCCTCCAGAGGCAGAGGGCCCAGTGTTAATGGAAGCCATTGATGGGCAAAGAAAAGCTCCATTGTGATGCCGGGGGCAAGCATGGGCACCCGTTTGCTCACACACAGCTTCCTTCTCCACACACACTGGGCCGGCCGCTCTGAACTGAGTGCCAACAGCGGAGATCGAAAGACAGGGGCAGCAAAGTGCCCCCCACCAGGGAAATGGCAGAGAGGGATGGGTAGAGTTGAGAAACGAAGGGGGCCTTTGGTGAGAATGAGAAAAGGGAGGGTGAAAACGAAAAAGAGGGGCAAGTTGGCAGAGTGTCCAGAAAACAAAAAGGAAGGAAAAGGTGGGCATGGGCTGTAGGGGGAAAAAGAGCAGACAGATTAACAGAATGAGACAAATTCAATTGATGCACAGGAGGAAAGAACATTTTTTTTTTTTTTTAAAGAACGGAAATGGGTACAAACCTCACAGTGCCCAGAAAAGAAACCCAAGTAGAAAGAGAAACTGAAGAGCAAAAACAAAAGAACGGAGGTGGGGATCACCCACGTCAATGAGTCTGGGTGGCCCTGGAGGAGGGAAAAAGAGACGGTGGTCTCTCTCTGCAACTGTACCGTCTGTCAGCCTCTTGCGGCTCAGATCCCCTTTTGGTGATTTATAACACCTGAATTGTTCTCCTTCTCAGACATGTGAAAGGACTAAATGGGCGCGCTGCCGGGACACTAAACAGCCCCGCTGTTATTGATAACCAAACAGATGTGTCCGGTTTGGAACAAACATCTGATGCTAAATCTGGGGCTAACGGTTTTTGTTGTCAAAGAAATACTGTACGCTGGCAGCCAGACATGGACGACAGAGGCCTTTTATTTTTTCTTAATCGTTCATTCAAAATAAAACCCTGAGATGAGCCTGTTTCTTGTTTGTGAAGAGTTGAAACATTCAGTTAGGCCACACTTTCACTGTCTTTGGCCTAACAAGTGTGAACCTCAGAGCTATTGAAATAAAACTGATTTATCTTTAAGTCATTTCAGAAAGCAGGGACAGTGTTTTTAGGTTTTACATCAAGACTTCATGAAGGTAAAAATGTCGACTGCCTTTCGCCATCATTATCATCATCATCATCATCCAGCAGCTGATTTATAGAGGTGAAAGACAGATTTAGTTCATGTTAATTGAAGTGTAACTGGTCATCACTAAAATTTTAGTGGACTGATTAAATATAGACTATTCAGACAGTTATAGAATATATTCATGAAATAAATCTAAACTGGATTATTATACTGGAGCTGAAAAATATATACCTCGATGAAGATATATACCTCAAACCTGAAATATGAATGTGGTTGAATATAAAAGCACTTTTGTGTCAACTGTGGAAGGAGCATTAGTATTCCTGTGTTTAGGCGGCAATGCATTCACTTCATAAATAATGACGTTGTTAAAACTAGATGAGCTGAAGTACTGCTGTTGGTATCAGCAGTACTGACTACATGAAAAAACACCAGTCATTTTCATTCATACTGCAAATAATTAAAACAGTCATTTAGGATTCCTTAACATTTTCAGTGTCTCTAGCAGCTACAACAGAGTCATCATAAATTAGTACTATTTCACACATTAAATATTCAAACAATAACGATTTGCCTTAAATCTAAAATAAAAACAGCTGGATCGAATTTAACCCAAAATGTACAACACTGCATAACAGTATAGAATTATTTAATGTTTGGTCCAGTTCAGTAAAATTCCAGGCTAAATATATTAAGGGATTTTTTTTTCTTAAATCCTGATAAATGTAAAGTTTGTCTGTAAGGATTAATCATAGCATGGATTTGAAAACATATTCATTGGCTTGTAGGGAATAAAAGAGAAAGGAGTGACTGCGGGCCTGTGTGTCCTTGACTCAATGTCGCCACCTACTGATATGCTGCTCACGTGGTCAGCCGGGCGTCCCTGCTGTGCAGCACACAGCCTCCTGCATTGTTCAGGCCACTAATTCATCCAGTAGCTCCTGCTGCTAATTTCCAACCAACTGGCTGCATGCCATGACCAGGAGTTGCAGCGTGCCCATCCGTATTCCTACGCCACCGTGGGAGAGGGACAAGAAAGTAGTGCCATATTTGTCCATGTATGTCATCTGTTTAACACGCCTGATTGGGTTTCACACCATCGCCTCCTAATTAATATGCAGCAGCCCCTCGGCCTGCCTCTCCTCACCATGCTCTAAGACAAAAGCGTATTGTGTTGGCACCTCCTGTTTTAATTACGCTCAAAAAGAAGCTGTGTGAGGGGTTTGTTTTGTGTGTGTGTGTGTGTGTGCTGCTGCATTTATGAATGCATGAGTACTGACTGTGAGTATATGCAGCGTATGTGTGTGCATGTGTGAGTTCTGTACACAAACTTACAGTGTCTGCAGCAAGGGAATCATAAAACAAGCACATTGATGGTCATGTCATCTACCACGTATGCCCTGCTCTGTGTGTGTGTGTGTGTGTGTGTGTGTGTGTGTGTCAGGGTGGGGTGGGTGTCGGGGTGGGGCGGGGGGGTTAGGGGGGGTACACTCACAGCCTCCTAAAACAAGAAGAATTGCAATGCCATTGAGAGGGGAGGAGCTGCTGCTGTCCGATCCCACAGGAAGAAAAAAGTGTTGTTGCTTGTTGCCTTTATGCAAATTGGCATCCGATGAAGGTTTTTTGGAGAGCCACAAAGAGGGTTTGTGATCGGAGCCCACAGGAGAATGGCAGAGGTTAGGAGGGGTTATGGGGAAAAGACAGAGACAAAATTCTCATCGGTTTACCCAGAGCCATCATGTTACATTCCTCTTTTTCTTCCCTTTCCCTCCTTTTCATCCCTTCCTTCCTCACATCCATGACCCGGTTATTAATTTGGTTCAGATTAGTCACTCGTTAATTAACGCATGCTCCTATATTCGCCTCTTTCCCATCTCTTTCTCCTCTCCTCTTTTGATTGTATCAGATTCTTGGGATGTTTTTTTCCCTCTGTCTTTTATCAGTGGACACTGTGTTCCCTTAAGGAGCTTTTCAAATGATGATGAAGTTGTGGTTATGCCAGGCTAAACAGATGA
Organism: Pseudamia nigra; assembly: GCA_029823295.1. Taxonomy (NCBI): domain Eukaryota; kingdom Metazoa; phylum Chordata; class Actinopteri; order Kurtiformes; family Apogonidae; genus Pseudamia; species Pseudamia nigra. The sequence continues at coordinate 8,721 of JAQQAE010011133.1, read as the reverse complement.
ATCAAATCATCATTTTATGTGAGATGTGCAGCCACATACTAGAACACGTCTTAACCACATGTGCCTGAATGTGATAAAACAAATGTAATGTTTTTTGATGAAAGGGTCAACTTGAAGATAATTTACTTTTGCAGCTTATTTGCTTCTGAGCTTTATTCTCTCATGTTCTACCACGAATCAAATAATCCGCTGCAACATTTATGGAAGAGTCTATTCTCACTGCAGCATATACAAATACCACGTAACAATAAAATAACAAGCTGCTGATTCACTGCTCACATGCATTTAAACATTTTGAGACTGCGGTGGTTCAGAGGGACAGATTCACTCTGAGGTGACGTGCCAGCGGCCATGGTGGTTCAACAAAATGCTACCTGCTTTAGTCCCATGTTGATCTGATCCTGTCGTCATCAGGCAGAAATAACATTTAGACAGTGTCATCATGTGTTGAATGTCACTAAAAAAATGTGGAATGACACTTGTGTTGAATGACACTAAAAAAATCCAAGTGAATATTAAATTCTCTTTCTAAGATGAGTCTAAAAGACTTAAACCAGGGATGTGCAACCCCTGGCTCCAGGGCCACATATGGCTCTTTAGCCTCTCCTCAGTGGATCCTGTGGCTTTGACCAGTGATGGAGAGAACATGTTATAATAAATCAAAATTAGTGAAATATGCACTAAATCAACAACAAAAATGAACTCTAAAATGAAAAAATGAAGACAAAACTGATTAAAATGAATCAAGAAAATAAACATCATTAAACAATATAATACATGAAATGATTAAAAATGAGCAAAATTATTAAATAGAATTAGAAATCTTTCAGGATTAAGACAGCACCAAGTAAAACAGTCAGGATGATGAATGAAAAAAATTACACCATGAAATCAAGTAAGAAGAAATAGATTTAAAAAATTAAATACTCAAGAAAATGAACAAAAAATAGTTAAGATAATAAATAGAAACAAGAAAAAGAATCAAAAATAAATAAAAGTAACAGGTGAAATCTGCAGGGAAATGAACAAAATTCACAAAAATGAGCAAAAAATAATCAGTAAAATGAACAAAATGTCATAAAAAGTCATAAAAAATATAAAGGGAACAAAATAGTGAACAACCCCCCCCCCAAAAAAATACAATAATTACAAATTGGTGTTAATAGTTTGCTAGCTAAAACAGTGTGTCATATGTCCCCTTCATAAAATATTATTTGTGGCTCGAGACATTTTTTGTGGCTCTTGATTGTAAAAGTTGCCCCCCTGACCCCTGACCTAAACCCCAACCTCACAGAGCTTTATCTTTTTGAATTCCTTTAAACATAACGTTCTCCTGTGAAATAGCCGAATCCGAGATACATCTCCTCTATGAATGATGTGACAGTGTAATATTACACTTTACATAATACACTGTACGTAATGTACATAATACACTAATGCAGCCTTGATGAAATCCAAATCCATGTGTGTGGAGAACCATAAAAATACACAACCTGACACCTGCCGCAGAGTTTGAACTGAATTATTACTTTATCCATTGTTTACTCGTTTAATATTTGGTTGATTATATTTATGAACTTGTTCATTTGATATTATTTTTGTTCATTTCACAGCCCGTTTAGTTCATTTGTTTGTCTTTGTTAATTTTTTTATTACCATTTTATTCACGTTTGTAAAACACTGATTTGTTTTATTATTTTCATTAATTATTGATAACTTTGGGAAATACTTTGTGTACTGCTTTGCTTTTCTTTGTTCAGTTCTTGGTTTTTGTTTATTGACTTTGTTCAGGTTTTTATTCATTTTCATCAAGTTGAATTATTATTCGAGTCATTTTCATGATTTTTTTTGTTCAGTTTCCTTATTTTTTAATTGCTTAAGGGTCTTGAAACTCACTCTGTCTTGAAAAGTTCACACTGAGCCTACAAAACTTGTATCAGATCATTCAGACAAACCTCCGATCACTCCTGGAGAAAGGATTGTGAGGATCTGAACAACAGTTTGTGAAGCAGAAACGTTCGCAGTCAGCCTGTGTGATGAGAGGGGCTGGGGTCTCCAGAGACAGGAAACACAGTGACGTTTCTATCATTTAGGACTGAAGATGCTGCTGGGAGCGGCTCCACTCCATGACATTTTCTAGTATTTGTCTTGTTGTCTCATACTTTTCAATAGTTTGAGCATGATCTTGACAAATTTTCACCTTTTATTTATTTATTTTTATTTCACCTTTATTTAAACAGGTTAGTCTAATTCTCCAGAAGGACTTGTTCACACTAACAATGACACTTAGGACCAGGGGGCAACTACTGGGGGCTGTTCAATAAGACCAATGTGGAAGTAACTTTAAGTTGTAATACCACCGCTTGGCCACTGGGGAACCAATTGCCTAGCTCCAAGAAGCTTTTTCCCATAGATATACATGTGATTCTATCTGAAAATACTAAACAAATACATTTTTTTCATGAGTCATCATGGTCTCAAACGTTTTATTTGGACCCTCTAATAATGTGATGGTCCATCTTTAACTTTTTGCTCCGTTATTAAGATATTACAGCAAATAATCCAACAAATCATTGCCGTGCTGGGTTTAATTGACATGTCGCTATAGCAACAACTTGCTAGTGTAGTTGGACCAATTCAGACCTTCATATCTTCTATTTATTCAATATGTTCATGGTTATATATGACATACACTCTACAGCTGTGTGTAAGTGTTTACACTAACAACACTGTAATATGACTTTGACACTGTGTGGTGAAGTTTTACCGTGTCCGTAAGATAGTGGCTAATATTAGCTTCCCAAGAGTCCCCTGGCATGAACGCTTTGTTTACCCCACTGCCGTTCATCCAAATAAGGTTACATCCTGTTTTTGGCTCCTATATGCCGTCCCGGACTTGACAACCTGATTGACCTCAAAACGACCCTTCACAAACTAATGGTCATGGTCACTTTGTCCAGTTACCTATACAGTCTATGCTTCGGACACAACTAGCAAGGCAACGCAAATGGGACAATGAACGTTAAAGGCAATTAAAACAATAGCAAATGTCCCCAGATTTTTCAAGTGTCTTTAAAACCTGGTTAAAGTTACTGAGGAGGGCGAGGTTTGACAGTTCGACAGCTTCAGACCCTTCCTTTAAGGAGTTCTGGGAGGAGGGGGCAGCATGAGAGAAAGACTTTTTACCCAGCTCTGTATGGACAGGTGGGCGATGGAGGATTATGAATTATGATTGTGACTGTACACTGTTTATGGGATATGAACGTTGACTGGTATGATGGCAAGAGTCCAAATAATGATTTATAAATTTAACGTTCCAGTGATAATGTCTGTGTGTGGATGGAGATGTCCAGTTAGGTTTACATACTGAACCAGTGGATTATTAAACATGGATTATGACCTCAGTGAGCTATTGTTTCATCATTTAAACTTGAAATTGGTCTCAGTTTGGATCATCCTCACAAGCTCTACAACTGAAGTAATGAGCTACTTTTGAGCATGAAATGAGTACAAAGTACATACGTACATTTGTGTTAAAATGTAGGAAGTAAAATACAGACAAATTAGAGAAAGGGGTAAAATACAGATACAGTAATGAAGTATTTGTACATTGTTTGTTGCCTGCCTGGGGTCTCTGTCCCAACTCTTTCCCAGCTCCACTTTCTAGTTGTCCTGCAGTTGCAGAGCTGGCTCGGCCCCCGGTGAGACCCTGATGAGCCACATGCTCCTTCAATGGACTCACTTAATTAACAGGCCATGAAGCCCCCGACCTCCACCAACCTCCGCTGACCCCCGTGAGTCACGCACATCCACAATGCCCCGGAGCCCGGGGTGTGCGTGCTATGGAAGTGATTGATTTGGAGTAGAAGGGGCAGAGAGAGCAGAGAGGATTCAGGCTGGAGGTGAGGGAGTTAGGGGACTGGTGGGGTGGGGTGGGGGGTGGTCAGTGCTCTTTTGTTCTGGTGGTGTCCAGCTTGCACCCTGTACCCCCCAATCCCCGGTGTCTTTCATAAGGAGTGTGTAATAACTGCCTTTGTTGGTTTTTCCTCTTGTAATGAGTCCGGTGGGAGGCCTTGTTAGTGCGTGAGGTGCTCCGCCAGGGGACCCCGCCGGAACGCCGGGATTAAAGGCTGCCCCCAAATGTGATCCTTCCCTGTCACAATGCTCATTCAGGGAAAGGATGAATATTATTTCTTTCGATCTTCTTAATTTAAAATCTTTTTTGTTCTATCTAAAGGTCTTGATTTTGGGTTTGCTTAGTCATCTAAAGCAGAATTAAAGGCCCAATGCGCAGTTTGAAGAGGATAAAGAGAAGTGTGAAATAGAGTGGCACATCAATGATATAATGACCTTTAGGAATCCAACTAAAATGAGAACTATCGAAAGAGGTTTAAGGGAAGCTGCTTATAAATGAAACCTTGAATCTATTAAAAGGCGGCTCTTGATATAATGTTTCTTCAGACTCACAAAGTCTGTTCGTATCTTTAAAGAGCATGGGTTCGACACAACACTTCTTTTGGTGTTTTACTCCATTATTTATATGAATATGAACCTTGCCAGTACTACATTGTGGTCAAAAAGGTACATATGGACATGATCAGCAGCAACACATGTAGGCTGAATATTAAAACCAACTTATTACTATTTTATTCTTTTTTGTTCATTTTGTCTGTTAATTTGTTCAGTTTATTGATTGTTTTGTTAATTTTTGCTCATTTCTGTTTTTTATATTTATTCCTTTTTGTGATTTTTGGTTCATTTTCATGTTTATTTTTGGTGAATTTTTGGGGATTATTTTGCTGATGATCTTGTTCACTTTCTTGGTTATATTCATTTGCTTGACTTTTTTTTGTTCATTTTCTTAAACATTTTATTTTAATTTTAATCTATTTTCATTCAGTTGATTTACTATTTTTGTGAAATTTTTAATTACTTTTCCTGAGTATTTTGCTCAAATTTGTCACTGGCTTGCAACTTTGTGTGTTTTTGTTCATTTAATGAGTTTTTATTTATTTTTTAATGTATTCTACTGTTATTTTTTCATTTTCTAAAATATTTGTATGTGTTTTCTTTTGGTTTTAGTTCATTTGTGTCATATTTTTTATAATTTTGTGCTTATCTTGTTCATTTTGATTTATTATAATGTATTACTTCCGTCAAAGGCCACAGGAGTCACTGGGGAGGGGCTAAAGAGCTACATGTATCCCTTGAGCCACAGGTTACAGACCCCTGTCCTAAACCCTAGAGTCCCCAAACTGGTGGGCTCTACAACAACATGCAGCTGAAAGGCTCAGTCGCTCACAAGGACATGGTGAGGTTCAATACTTTGTGAACAACTGTGTGAACAAATCATCAAACAGATTTAAAACAATGTTAATCAACATACAATTACAGGGAATTTATGGATTTCATCATCTACATCCACTATATCATCAAAAGATTCACAGAATATGGAGACATTTCTCCATATTCAAGTAAGACAAGTAAGAAAACCAACACTGAATGTCTGTGACCTTCAAACCCTCAGGCGGCACTGCATTAAAAATGCACATTCATTGTGTAAAGGATATGATTATGTGGGCTCAGGAAGACTTCATAAAACCATTGTCAGTAACACAGTTCATTTCTACATCTACAAGTACAGTACAAGTTAAAACTCTACCATGTGAAGTGAAAGACTTATATCAACAAAACCCAGGATTCTCTGGACCCGAGCTAACCTGAAGACCCATTTATACTCTACGCTAAGTCTGCATACTGATGCAGGGGGTGTTCCATCCGGTCTCAGCGTGCATTACATTACATGTTTGGTACATTTTCAAGGGGCTTATGGATCCAACCTCAATGTAGAAAATGGTGCGGTGCCACCAGAAATTGTGGGGGCGGTTTAGCGTAGTACAGCTCATGTGGTAGAAGAATAGAAGAAGAACAGAACGCAACATAAAACACCAAAAGATTAACAGAAATGGCTCAACTTTTTGGGGACAGTCTGTGCCATAGACTGTATATATTAGTGTCATCTTGGAGCCAAAAACAGGATGCGACCATATTTGGACATACAGCGGAGGTGACAGCGGAACGTAGGGGAGCTAACTAACCGCTAGCCGACAGACGCGCTAAAACTCCACCAAGCAGTGTCAAACAAAGTCATATTACACTGTTGTTAATGTAAACACTGAACCACAACTGCAGTCAAGTGTATCTCAGGTAAAACTTTGTCCATGTTGAATAAATAGAAGATACGAAGGTCCGACTCGGTCTGACCCCATGGGAAGACTAGTTACCATAGCTACATGTAATCAAACCCCAGTCATTTGTTGGATTATTTGCCATAATAACTCCACACTAGAGGACCGTTTGAACTCAACACTGCCCGCTAGTGGATGTATTGTGTACATCCATGCCCACGAAAAGTACACATTGGAGTGTAAATGCCAGCGACGTTTGACAACATTCGATACACAACACACTTGCGTAGAGTATAAACGGGCCTTAAGATGAACGGACACAAAGTAGTCCGAGCAGTCCACATTTACTATTGTTTTTGAAATTATGGACGTCGTGTCCTCCGGGATAAAGAGGAAATAACCATCCAGATTGTTATCAGTGCAAAGATTAAGAACCAGCATGAAACAGAAGGCACCAGTTATTGTCCTCAGGTCCTAAAGGCTTGAACCATCCACCGCAGTGGTAGCGGTGGATGGTTGTTCTTTGCTTTCACATGCAGGATTAGTCATTCCCAGGCAACTTATGAAAGATGCATCTATGAGTCCAAAGTGAACACTGCCACTACTTTTGTCGATTTGGCGTTCTCATGTCTTGGCATTTTTCAGGGAGGAAATTTAAGTGAAGCACTCCTAAGTGCTCATGAACACTGAAGGCAATTTCCCTTCCGTGAAGTGGCTGAAACCCTCTTCAACTGAACAACTTCCTGCATGTGGTGAGCACCCCCCACCAACAGCCCTGCTCCATCATCAGCCCGCTTAGCTGGCATCAATCACACACTCTCAGTGGGCTGTGGTTTCGACTAAATGGAAATGAGGGGGGTACAACCACAGCTTTGTCACAGGACATAAAAGACAAATCACAATGAGAAGAGCAGGATGATGTCACCAAAATGTTCTCAGATCGGATCACAAATTATCACAGTAAATGTCATATCCTCATTTTATTCCAGAAAACAAATAATTACTTCTTTTACTTTATCAATGAAAATGATGTAAAAACATGAGTAAATGATGCAAAACAATGGAAGGACTGTAAAAAGACAAAAACAATGTGGATGGTACAAAAAGAATGAGTGGTGAATAGTGGGTTTTGATTGTGTTGTGACTTTGAGATAATAGTAATTATAATAATAACTTTATCTATATGGCATTTTGAAAAACAGCAGTTTATGAAGTGAAAACAAGGCTCAATACAGCTACAGTTAGTCAATGAAAACAGGAACAAATACAACAATAGCAAAGTGAGGGAGACAAGGGGGATGGAGGGAGAGTAAAAGAAACATAGAAGCAGAATAGATGGAGACAAAAAAGAAAAGGAGACAATATAAAAGAAGACAACAACACATCACAATAAAGGCAATACAAGAAAGAAAGGAACAAACAAGAAGGAAAAAATAAACAACTACAATGACAAAAGCAAAATGATGTTTGGGGAACTGATATTAGGCTCAGAGGGATCTAAGAAAAAGCAAAAGCAAAGGGATATATTTAACAATTTCTGAATTTATGTGGAATTAAATGCAAAGTTAAAAACACTGAAGGCACCTTTAATGGCATGTTTTACTTCCTGAATCCTGTACATTCACATATAATCACATTACAGGTGGGTTTTCACCAAGGGGCAACGACCGGGGCTGTTCAGTGAGGCCGATACGGAAGTAACTTTAAGTTGTAATTCCACCGCTTGGCCACTGGGGAACCCATCGTCCAGCTCCAAGAAGCTTTTTTCCCATAGATACATGTGATTCAATCCGAAAATATTAAGCAAATACATTTTTTTCATTTGTCATCAACTTTTTGCTCCATTATTAAGATATTACAGCAAATAATCAAACAAATCACTGCCATGCTGGGGTTTGATTGACATGTCGCTATAGCAGCAGGTCGTTAGTGAAGTCAGACCGATTGGGCTCTTCTATTTATTTAATATGTTCGTAGTTATACATGACATACACTGGACTGCAGCTGTGCGTATGTGTTTACACCGTAATATGACTTAGTTTGACACTGCATGGTGAAGTTTTACCTCATCAGTAAGCTAGCAGCTAATATTAGCTTCCCATGAGTGCCCTAGTATGAACACTCTGTAAGCCCCGCTGTCATTCATCCAAATATGGTTACATCCTGTTTTTGGCTCCAATATGTCATCCAGGAAGTGACAACCCGAGTAGCCTGAAAACCACCCTTCAGAAACTAATGAGTGTGTCACGGTCGGAACGAGACTCAATCGCCAGACACAGAGTGCAGTTCACGAGATGGATGTTTATTATAATACTAATAAAAATATACACAATAGCGAAATCGCGATATAATAATAATAATAATAATAATAATAATAATAATATAACTTGAGCAATAACAACGACTATAATAATATAGATATACTTATACAAACGAAAGTACACTAGGGCGAATGCAGACGACAGGTCACAAACAAGCAGATGGTCAAGGGGCAAGGCAGACAGGCAATCCAAATACAGTCCAAAGTCGGGAA
>JAQQAE010011132.1:0-13764 GCA_029823295.1 Pseudamia nigra | reverse complement strand
TGGGAAGGAATTCAGTGAAATCACCTGCTGAAGAGACTGGTTGGAAAGAAAATATCAGTGTCTTGGCCCTTTGTGGCAATGATTGGACACCCCTGGTTTAGAGGTTTCAGCCTTGTACTGTGAAGTGCCTACAGATACAATATTTGATTGTGATTGGCGCTACACAAACATAACTGAATTGAATTGAATTAAAATAGACTTGATGGTTCTCATGGGGCTATTTCCCTAGAATGTCCACATTTGGTTTAAAAATACTTTTAAAAAAGTGATTTGAAAGAGTTTATGGTAGTTATGATTAGATATCCACAATCCACAGAAGGTCTAGTACTTCAGGAGCCAGATGGGTCAAAGATATCCAGTTTATGTGAGAAAATGATTGAAATGTATAAAAGTGTCTCAGTGTGTCAAGGGCAAAGCTGAACATCTGTGATCAGCAGTCCATCACGAGACAGCTTTCACCTACAGCTGACAGAGCCACATGGACTCATGATGACTGCTGGAAACATTTGTCATATTCAAACTTTATAGTGTCGTAATGTTAACTGCTCTATGGGCTCAGAGGCATCTGGAAAGGAAACATTGCCTGTGGTCAGACCAACCAGATATCTGTTCTGTATGGGAACAAATGGACGCTATGTGCTATGATACAGATAAAATGGTTCTTAGAATCAGTGCAATGTCAGTGTGTGTCCATGTTATTGCATCATGATGTGGGGCTTTCAATCTAAAACACTATACCTTTTCCTTTTGTACCTTTTTATTGTCATTCGCACAACATGAAAACAGGAACAAAATATGGAAGTCAGTAGTGAAGAAAATTAAAAACTATTGTTTATTTTCAAAAATATTACCTGGACCTCATTGCTGCATTGCCTATGCCTGAAGTCAGTCTTAAGATGACATCACAATATTTTCATGATGCATCACTATAATGAACAGCAATGCTAAAGATGCAGTGGAACTGGAATGTACTGGTACCAACATGAAGCCAAGTCAAGGCTGCTAACGGAAAAGTGGTAACGTGTACATCAAATTTAGTAATTTAAAGTCAGTATGTCAACACTTTGGATACACCTCTTGTGAAATAACATATATGGAATTATGTTATAAACAAGTGTTAAACAATACAGAACATGTTTTATATTATTTAACTGTCCTGTATTGTAGCTTCGATGACAGCTTTGTGTTCTCGTCACATTCACGAGGTAGTAACCAGAATAGTTTTCAATTCTCAGATGTGCCTTTTCAGTACTTAATTTTTGTAATTTCTTGCCTTCTTAATGTGCATTAGATCATCAGTTGTCTTGTGCAGAAGAAGGGTGGGTGAAGTGTCAATAGCCTGATTACTGCTACTACAACTACTGTACAAATCCATATTGTGGCAAGAAACACTCAGAGTAAAGAGTTAAGTAAAGAGCAAAGAGTTCATCAATATTTTAAGAAATGAAAGTAAGTCAATCTAAAAAAATCTCAAGAATTATCAATGTGTCCCCTGGTACAGTCGCCAAAACCAACAAACACTGTGATCAAACTGGATCTCAAGAATATGAAATCTTGCAGTTCCTTCTTCCAAGAAAACAATGAAGAATTTTCTTCTGTTTACATAGGGTGATGGCAAAATTAGGCAGAAGGTTGTCTCTTTTTGTTTATTTTATTGTAAGAACTTATTGGAGGAAAAGATATACTGTAATACAGCACTAACCGATAATGACTTATTATTATTTTTATGACCTCATATCCAACATTTAATTATAAAGGTCGCAGGTCAAGCAAATTGGAGAAATTTTAGGTGCAGCCTGTTACAAAACAGTACCGTGTAGTCACTGTGCTTCAGTAAGCTGATGATTTCACATTGGCATTCAAAGTGCAAGTGTCAAATGCATGAATCATTCAAGTCGGAGCAGAGCAAATGGCAGCAGTGAAATGTTGGTGTGTGCATGTGCAGATATGTGTGTCTGCATGAGAGAGATAAGAGAATAAAGAAAGGGACAAGTCTTTTGTGTGCACACTTTTATGCATGTGGTAGCTTGTGTGTAACAACATTTGAAAACACATTAAGGATGATAGAGTGTCTGCATGTATTTTGCATGTCTCTGTCACTCTCCTCTTCCTCTGTGTGTGTGTGTGTGTGCATATGTCCGTGGTGGCTTAGGCTACCAGGGCAGATTGTGTGACCAGTGACAGTGAGCTTTAACATGTGCTGACAGCTAATCAATAGCAGATAGTGTTTAGCTTTTAGGGAGAACTATTTATAACAGACTGCGAACCAATCAGATATTTCCATGGGATGGACCAAGTGCTGCACAATCATGATTCACAGTGGCATGTGTGTATTCAAGGCTGCACACAGCATAACAACTGTTTGAAAAAATATATTACCATATTGTTTAAATATGTTGTTGTGATTGTTTAATAACATATGATTTACAGTATATTATGTGTACATTTGCCACCAAATGACTAATCTCCATTGTCCATTTATAGCTCATACTTGGCTCATGTAGCCAAGGGCAATTATCATAACCTCCGCCAGGGAGGTTATGTGTCCATGTTGGTTTGTTTGTTAGCAGGATTATTCTAACTGCTGCATGGATTGGAATGAAAGTTTCACCAGCAGTTGATTGTGTTGTAGCCTCTGCTTAGCTATTAGCTTAGCTTTGCTGCCACCAATGCAGGAGGCGGAAGTCATTTCCACATTTTTCTAATTTTTTTTTCAGTGTCCATGAACTGACTTTCTCTCCACCTATAAGCAACAAAGTTTCTTAATGTATATCCCCAAACTTTTTTGACATTTGTGGTTTTCCCATCAAGTATTTAAATGCACATTTTGAAACTGTGCATCTTCACCCACTTTTCAACAGAAATTGATTGTTACACAGGTCATTTCCAAGGTCACCTGGGGTCAGATTCTGACACAAGGCTATTGTAAGCACAGAATAACAAAATTCTAATGGATTATTTTCTAAAAAATGTGTGGTGTTGACATTTAGCACATGGAGGCTAATTTTAGCTTGAATATGATCTCTTGCATTGTCATAAGTTACACAAATGCAGATTGTTTTTTCTGTTGTCCATACTGTTGTATTAATTTGTCAGGACTGGCAGTAATAAGCAAGTTCATAGTATTTTCACAGCTATTATTTTACTTCATAGAGATAATGTAAACCTCAAAGCCCAGTAAAGAATGATTTTCACAGTATGGGACAGTAAAGCTATTTTCATACACATTATATTATAGGTGTCTGTGTACCTATTGTAAGGTGAAATAATGCAATAACAGAAATGTATAGAAACTGCAAAAATTCCAAATGATTCAAAGTTTTACATCACAAGAATGTTTGCATCTCATAATTCCCCCTGAGGTCTTTCAGGTACAATACACACTCAACAAATCCCCTAAAACTGGATGTGTTCGGTGAAATGTGCAGCCGTGGACTAGTAGAATATGAAATGATCCTTTTAATGCTGCATTAATGTCTGATGTGGGGGACGATGAATGATTCAGTTTTGTCTCTGAGAATACATTGTTGGCAATGGAGTAGGTATTAAAGAAATGTCAGACTAATGGAAGGGTGGTCTGCTCTTACTTGCATTAGATGTATTACAAGTGGAACAGGTTAGGAGGTCTTTTTATAATGCTGTATGAGTGGGGCACGAAAACGCAGGTTTATTACCCTTTTGATGGCCTTAAACTGTTAAATTGTTTGATAAGACTGACCTTGTAGAGTAGTTTCCATTTGTATCTTTCTAGTATAGAGCAAATTATAGTGTGACGATTTCTGTAATTACCCATGCTGATGGAGTCATGCATGGGTTGGGTGGAAGGTGCCACTTCACTGCACATTTGTCCATGTTGTAACTCAAAAACAAATGAAGCTAGGCTCACCAAACTTAGCTTAAGGGTTGACATTGGGACTAGCACTGGCGGCCATGTGTCTGGTCAAAAAATCAAAGGTCAAGGTCACAAGATCATAAAAGTTCAGGATCAGTTTTGGCATGTGGCAACTTTATTTCCAAAGCTAGAGCCACCAAATTATGTATGCATGACTGCCAACTGCATTTTTAGTTAACAATAAATCTAAAAAGGTCACTTTAAAATATGTAAATATTAAAATTCACATCAAATTTATGAAGTCATGTTCTTGAAGTTGTCTAAATAAAGAAAACAGTGGCTTTTTCCATGAAATGTAAAGGAATTTGAATAATCTTAATAATAATAAGCCCTGTGTTTGTTATTTTATTATACAGCACTTTGGTCAGCCTTGTTGTTGTTTTTAAGGTGCTTTATAAATAAAGATGGTATGGTATCATAAAAAAGAGAACACTAATGGGTTTGGAGCAAATACACTCATGAGGGTTGCATTGTACATACAGTACATTATGGCTCTAATAAACAGGGTACATCACATAGACCATCTTGTTGCTCATTTTTACCTCTGCCATGGAGGTTATGCTTTTGTTGGTGTTAGTTTATTTATCTGTTTGTTTCTTTGCTTGTCCACAACATAACTTGAAAAGTAATGAACATACTGTATGTGGCTGAAAATTTCAGGATCATTCAGAAATTACACACGGACCAATCAACTGGATTCTGGGAGCAATCTGGATCACTGTCTGGATTCAGGTTTTTAAAGGACTCTTCATCATTGTGAGATAGGACCAAATTCAACATTTGTCCACAAACCTAACCACCCAGACAATTTAGCCAAAAAACATAGAATAACACCATAATAGATTCTATCAATGTTCCAGATATTGTGATACAGAATGCTTATACCCTATGAAAATAAACTGAGCCTGCATGGCATAGTTCCAAAGTGAAGACCAATGTTGACCAAAGAGAACATAAACCCTCATCTCAGCTTTACCAGAAAAAATTTCAATGATTCCCAAGACTTTTGCAAAAATACTCTGGAGTGACGAGGCAAAAGTTGAACTTTTTGGAAGGTGTGTGTCTCGTTACCTCTGGTGTAAAAGTAATACAGCATTTCAGAAAAGGAACATCATACCAACAGTAAAATATGGTGATGGTAGTGTGATGGTGTGGGGCTTTTTTGCTGCTTCAGGGCCCGGAAGACTTGCTGCGGTAAAAGGAACCATGAATCCTGCTGTCTACCAAAAAATCCTTAAGGAGAATGTCCGGCCATCTGTTGGTGACCTTTGCAGCAGGACAATGATCCAGAACATACCAGCAAGTCCACCTCTGAATGGTTTAAGAAAAACAACACGAAGACTTTGCAGTGGCCTAGTCAAAGTCCTGACCTGAATCTTACTTAGATGCGGTGGCATGACCTTAAAACGGTGGTTCATGCTTGAGTGCAGTTGTTGCTGCTAAGGGTGGTCCAACCAGTTATTCGGTTTAGGGGACAAGCACTTTTTCGCACTGGTCCATGCAGCTTTAGATATAGATTTGGAGAATAAAAGGAATTTAAAAACTGTATTTCTGTCAGGACGCTCTCGTCTCAACCTTAAACACATTTATTTTGTCAGCAACTCTGCTCAAGAGATGCTCTGGGACTATTTGTGCAAACCTGACACAGACGGTCCCTCACATCCACAAAACATGTGGCCTTTTATCCAATTCAATTCAATTTTATTTCTATAGAATCATAACCATAATCAAATCATGATTGACGATTATCCTAGGAGCTTCACAATTCAAGGCTGAGACCTCAAGACTATACAGCGCGTAAGCCCAACAGAACCACCCAGAGCAAGTCAAGGGTGATAGGGGGGGGCTTAGAGAGGCATATAAGAGAAGGTGAGGGATGGAGAGAGAAAAGGAAGATGGAGGGAAAAGATGTAGAGGGAGAGCGGGGAGGAGAGAGAGAGTGAGAGGAAGGGAAAAGATTTAGAGAGAGGGGTAGGGGACGAGATAAAGACGGAGATAAATAAAAGGTAGAGAGCAAAGCTCAGTACAACACTGTCCCCCAGCAGCTGAGGACGACACAGCAGTGCTAAGGGAAGATTAAGAGTTTGCCTGACCTAGACTTAACTATACGCTTTGTCAAAAAGAAAAGTCTTAAACCCAGTTTTAAAGGTACAGAATGTGTCTGAATCCCACACCCACATTGGAAGTTGGCTCCACAGGAGAGGAGCTTGGTAACTGAAGGCTCTGCCTCCCAGTCTAGCTTTAGCGATTCTGGGAAACACAAGTAGGCCTGCACTCTCAGAGCAAAGAGTTCTGATTGGTTTATAGGGAACAATAAGGTCTTTCAAATAGGATGTAGCCTTATTGTTTTGGGCTTTGTAAATTCAATTCTAAATTTTACAGGTAGCCAGTAAAGAGAAGGTAGTATTGGAGAAATATGATCTCTCTTTCTGACCCCAGTTAAAACTCATGCAGCAGCATTTTGGATCAGCTTGAGACTTTTTTGTCTTTATTGCAACATCCTGCTAGTAGCGAGTTACCATAATCCAGCCTAGCTGTAAAAAATGCATGGATTAATTTTTCTGCATCCCCTTGGGACAGAACATTCCTACTTTTGGCAATATTACACAGATGAAAGAAGTCAGTTCTAGACATTTCTCAACCATATGGAGGAAGATCAGCAACAGCTGAATGCAAAGGGTGAACATCTGGCAAAACACTGTAAAGTGACTTGTAAATATACTACGTGAGACTGTGACCTTTCCTTTGCATTCATATAGCAACATGACCTTCTCATGCACACACTTGTACTCTGCAGCCTGCTGAAAGAGCATGGCCAAGATTTGGCAATTAAAAGATGGCTTGATGCACAGGAAACGGTAATATGGAGAGCTATTTGTAGTGTCACATGACACATCTCTGTATTTGAACAAGCTTGAGCAACCTTCTCACCTGAATGACGGCGTCAGTGGCCGACTGAGTGCATCAGGTAAACACGTGGCAAACCACCAATAGTGATTTGATTCAAAGGAGATATAATATATGGAATGAATTCTCTGAGGCAACAAGCTTGTTGCGTCTCTCCTACATTCTGGCAGCGTCCCAGACCTTCTCATCCAGATGCCAAAAACAGTGGCCTGCTGAACGCAAGAGAGGCACTCTGAATACTTAGAATGCCTTAATGTAAAAGAGATATACTAGGTGACAGTAAGTGAGCAGTGAGGACCAAAGCAGGGGTCAAAATGATGAAAAATGTTATGAATTGAAGAGGCAACTGAAAGCAAAAAACCCCAAACTTAACATGCGTGAGCTGCAACTGAATGCCAATAAGATGAAAATATTCCTAAATGTGTGAAACTTAGATCAGCACTACACAACTTCAGGTCTTGTCCTGAACTGTAACAGGAAAGCAGCTAAACTTGCATTATGTGTTGCCAGCTGATGGTCTGACCATAGTATTTGACAACGTGGAAGCCATAGAAATATTATGCAACAGTAAAAACCTTTGTGGCTCAGTGAGTGGAGGTGTTTAATGAGCGTTAATGAGCCGGGACTTTCAGCACACATGAAAGGAGTTCCCCCTGGCACCAACGGGACCATAGAAATGTGTTTCACTCAGACTGTAACGTCCTCATCTGAACATTGATTAGGCAAATTAGATTTTGACACATACCGTATGTTTTTATACATCTGTTTGTTTAGGTGTGATTGTCATTTATCATGTTTAATTCATGTGCATCCTGCACATATAAAAGGCTTCAATCAAAATGTAAAAGAATCAAGCTTAAAAGCACACTTGTGATTTCTGTGAAATGCAATAAACTATTGAAAAGCCAAGGTGCAGTGCACTGGTGAAATCACTGCTATTTTTGTGTATGTGTGTGTGCAGGTCATTGCATATGTGTGTGGGTGGATGTGTCAAAGCAGTCACAATATGTTGAAGCAGTGTAGTAGCTGCATTTTGATGCAGGAAGACAATCTGTTTGGAGCAAAACCACAGAGAGCGAGAGGACTTCCACAAGCCCCGTCATGGCCACCCCTCTTCGTTGCTTCCCTTCACAGACACACACACTCATGGCCACTTTATTAGGTACACCTGTTCAATTGCTTGTGAACACAAGCGGCTAGCTCACATGGCAGCAGCTCAAGTAGATTAAAGTACTCATGGTGAAGACAACTTGTTGAAATTCAAACTGAGAATGGGGAAGAAAGGTGATTTAAGTGGCTGTGAACATGGCATGGTTGTTGGTGCTAGATGGTCTGAGTATTTCACAAACTGCTTATGTAGTTACAACCAATGCACGCACAACACATCAAACCTTAAACAGATGTTCCACAGCAGCAGAAGACCACACTGGATGCCACTCCAGTCAGCTAACCACAGGAAACTGAGGCTACAATTTGCACCATAACTGGACAATAGAAAATTGGAAAAACATCTGATCTGATGAGTCTCGATTTCTGTTGTGACATTCAGATGGTAGAGTCAGAATTTGGTGTAAATAATATGAAAACAGATCCATCTTGCATTGTGTCAACAGTTCACGCTGCTGGTGGTGTAATGATGTGGGAGATACTGTATCTTCTTGTCACACTTTGCATTATCCTGTTGCAAGTTGCCATCTTACAATGGATATTTACGGCAGGGTAATGCACTATGTCACTAAAGCTCAAATGATCTTAAACTGGTTTCCTGAACATGGCTATAATTTCACTCCAATGGCCTCCATAGATCTCAGTTTCATGAATGTACACCTTTGTAGCATGATGGGGGATTCACATCAAGGACAACTCTGTGATGCTGTCATGTCAATGTGGAACAAAATCTCTGTGGAAACTTTAAATCATGTTGATTCTATGCCATTACGAATTAAGACAGTTCTGAAGGTAAAAGAGGGCCCAACCTGATACTAGCAAGGTATATCTAATAAAGTGTCTTTCTCATGCTGTGTCTTCCCTCTTCTCCTCAACCTTTTTTCACCCTTCCTTTGCTCCCGTTAAGTCCCTTCCACTCTGTTAATTTTCCGCCCGCGGTTCTTTTCCACCGTTACTGACCAGTGTTGTGGCAGCTGTCATGTCACCTCATCTCACTAAACAAGTGAGTCTCCATAATCACCAGGTGGACTAAGTCATAAATCTTACATGTGTTGACACCGCTGCTGATGAGGAGCAACATTTGTATTCAGCACCAGTCTGCAAATCAGCCATCCAAGGAGGAAGTCGATTAGTAGATCAATAAACCACCCTGCCATACAGTTTAAGGGAGAAATGACACTGAGTGGTCTCTTATTTTGTTTCCAGAGCTCTCTACACTTCATCTGTCAACAGGCCAACAGGCCAAGCTCTCACTGAGCCATGGATATGAAGTTATTCAATCACATTCCAATTTAAGAGCCACACAGGAAATATACAATATAATAGAATATGAAATCATTTGCATGGAACCTCGGCAGCCGGCCATCCAGGCCTGTATTGCGAGTACTGGCACAGTGATTTTTCTTAATCAGTCAACACAACCTGCTGTTGTAGTGCTGGCAGAAAATCATTAAAATCACAATGAAATGATAAATGACTTTCCCTAACATTCTGCTAATTAATTGTCCAAATTATAATAAACCTTAAAGACATCCTTAAATCTTTTTATACCACAGAAAAAAAATGCACTGAATTATAACTCGAGTTTAAAATGTGTTCACCACAAAATATGACCTTGTTAAAAATTCTTGAACTGATATTTAGTCCTCTGCGCTCATTTCCCTAAATATGCAAATACTGCTTCTAAAGTTTATCTGCTGCACACGACATGTTTTCTGCTTCCATAAAAAAACACACATTCACTAACATCATGCTTGTAAAAGTTACTAGATCATGACTGGGTCTAAAGTTTTATATATCACAAATCCTCCTGGTAGGTCTGTCTGGCATATTCAGACTTTTGAAAATGATGAAGACCATTAAAGTGTCAAACTCTGCACAGCTATCATTCTTCAGAGTGAAATTCAATGATTACGGAGAATGAACAGTGAAAAATGTGTGTTTTGAATTGGATGAGGGCTTTCAAATTGCTGTATACATAATTCTGTGGTCCATAATATTTATAATTAGTGTATAATCAGCTAAAAATAAGTCTCATGTTGTCTTTACCTTGAAAATAGACCTTATATGTTTACATGGTAGCTCAGAACGATTATTTCTCTGCGTTACTGCATTCATCATCTCATGTTAAGGTGCATTATCATCTTCTGTTATGTTTGCATTTGGACCAGGATTAATATTCCCATAAGAAAAAATGTGTCTCTAACAGGGGCATTCTGTTTTTTTAACGGCCACCTTGGGGAAGGTGAGACAAAGGGTATAGTTTGTTTTCAACATATAATTATTAGATCAACGAAACTAGAGTGAACAAGAACATACTGTATGAAACAACTCTGTAGAAAAGCAATAAATCCCCATAACTTTAAATGTCTAAGAGGTAGTATAGTGTATATGATGCTGATCATAGGTGATACATTTTCTTTTTATTTCTATTTTCATAACTCAAAAAGTTCTGGACGGATTTTAATGAAATTTTCAGGAAATGTCAGAAATGGAATAACAAACAATTGATTAGATTTTGGTGGTGATCCAAATCATCATCTCAGGGCACAGCATTTTATTTTTTAACTGACCCTTCAGACGCGCTGGGCATTTCACTGCTCCATTGTCACTGCTCACTTGCCAACTAATTAAAATGGAGAAAGGGTGGACTATGGGGATTTCCATGAGGTCACTGTGTGAATAGGAGATTTTCACGTGTCGCCATGATGCAGCCACACAGACAGGTTTTACATATGGGAACAATGAATAGATTATAGTGTGTATTATTGGGTTTGTAAGTGTGTGTGGGGGGGATTCTAAATAAGGTAAGGCATCTGTCCTGATAATGGAAATAGATATTAATATTAGCTTGAAGTTAGTATAGATAACAGTCTTGTAAATTGTCTTGAACTAACAGTCTACAGCACTCAAAGTGCTTTACACTGATTCACACACACATTCATACACCAGTGACACTCACTGGCAGCAACGTGGGGTTCACTGTCTTGCTCAAGGACACTTTGGCCTATGGACATGAGAAGCCGTGGATCGAACCTTTAACCCTCCACTTCATGGTTGACCCGCTCTATTTACTGAGCCACAGTTGCCCCAAGACCATTTGTGAGGGCACGGGGTTGGTAACTGGGTGGGCTGCAGAGCCTTTAGGGGTTTTTCTCCAGTGACTGACTTTATGGCTTGGCAGAGGTCTGCACTTTTGATTGGTTGGTGCGTGAGCAGTGATTGACAAGCACAGCTCTATTCTGAAGACTGAGCGTTAAAATGTCTTTAATGCAGTGCCAAAAATGCTGCGCACTGAAAGCACTTATTTACATAGGATTTGGATGAAAACATGATGCTCTCAGGGTCAAGGTTAAATTTATTTACATCGCACATTTACAAAAACTTATGCTGCTCAAACTGCTTTAGAGTTTAGCACTAAACCCACTCCCTGTGGACACAAGCCCTGAACGGTTTAGTGCGACTACTATATCTTTTTGATCTGTGTCATATTTCTACTCAAGTTAAATCAAAAAGCCCTCCAATTTATATGAGCATAACCACTTTCTGTCCCCATACAGTCACTCATATAATACTCCATGCAGTCAGTGTTTCCTCCTGTTGCGCTTCCAAGGCAATCATAGGGATTTTCATCATATTCCTTCATGATTCAGGCTGATTCAGCACCATTGGCAGAGTTTCATTTTCACTTTGGGATAGGAGGTTGACGGTTGCACATGATGCCTGTGTTTGGAGGTCAGTGGAAGAATATTGGGACAGGGACAGAAAGTAATATAACCAAAACATGAAACACACATGCCTGATGTGGGATTTGAGCTGGGATCGCAGATTTGTGCTCCTCTCTTCCTGTCATAGACAGCCCCTTCTTCCACCTCGTAGCTTTGTGGACTTCATTTACTGCTAGATGTCACTTAACTCTAAAACATAACCTTACGTAGTAATTCAAGCATGTACAAACAACACACTGTGTTGTTTGGAGGACATGCCAATTAAACAGGTAAACTATTCCACAAATATACCTTACACATTGAAACTCACATGCTTTTCTGAGTAGTCCAAGCAGAATGTGATGCTACACACTGACTGCAAGGAACTTCAGGGCAAATTCTTCATGTGACATCCTTTGGAGCATGATCCACTATATGAAATCTAAAATTTAACATTATTTACTTAAGGGATGATGGTATTATCAAGTTGGGTGAAATGTCTTGCAGAGCGACACAACAACAATGACTGGGATGAGTGGAACTTGAAACTCCAAGCCTGTGGTTCTTGGACGACCCACCCTACCTACTGAGCCACTGCTGATTTAACATACATCAGGGGTTTAACAGAGTCTGTAGGCAACTTTTTGTTTGTGTTTCTAGTCTTTGAAAACCAACTGTTACTGGCTTGACAGGAGTCACATGGAATTCTTCATAAGAAACCAAATGACACTAACTTAAATTTTCCAACCATCAAACCATTCATTTTGAAGTCTCCGACATGAGTCAAGTAGAAACCTAAAAAATGTTTCTTGAGCCCTAATATTATGTCAGAAATCAGAAAATTATTTAATTATAGAGCCACCATTAACATGTTTTCTTATTCAACACTTCCAAAGAAAAAACTGTTGCACCAGTCATCCAATGGCAGTCAGTCAGCCGG
The DNA here is from genome assembly GCA_029823295.1 of Pseudamia nigra. NCBI lineage: Eukaryota > Metazoa > Chordata > Actinopteri > Kurtiformes > Apogonidae > Pseudamia > Pseudamia nigra. The sequence goes on along the minus strand of JAQQAE010011132.1, from coordinate 1,151 downwards.
AAGGAGCAGTGGACGTCATCCAGGCATCCATTCATCATCCCTGTTGCCTGCCCATTAAATTAGGTCAGTATTAACAAAACCATGTTGCTGCTGTGGGAGCCTGAGCCCCTGAAGCTGACTCTCTCTGACAGGACCTATGTTACATAAGCAGAAAGAGGAGACTGTGGAGCCAGTGAGGCATCTCTGATGGATTTGTTTGTTTTCAGAATGTCTGTGGTTTAAGATGCGTCTGCAGTTTAGCCTGTTCACCAGCATGTACACACCAAGACACACAGATGGCAATAAACGCTGCACAAATAGGTCCTTTTCCTTTTTTATCTTTTTTTAAAATCATTAAATAAATACATCTATAAAACCGTAGTTTTGGAAAAGCAATAGGTGAGGACATCAGTGGCTAAGGAGCAGCCTCTCATATTCAAGATTTAGAGAGGAATAACAATGAGTATCCGCAATGTTTCCTTTGTTTTAGTATCAAAATCCCCCAAAAGAACAGATATAATCTACATAATACCTCACTTACATGCATAGTTGGTTTCAATCTTCCTCCAAATCAGCCATTTGTTTGAAACACAATAGGCTCTGCTATAATTATGTTTGATTTATAGTGAATTAGACTCAAACATTTGTTGAGCTGTGAACTTATATGGCTTACTTGTCATGAATGCATAAACACTGATGATGATAATGAAAATATTCATATTTCATGGGGGCAAACAGCTTGACCACTTGTTTTAAAAGTATCTTAATCCTTTGTACCTTGATGCTGACATAGAGTCAGCTGTTTCGGATCACTCCCAATTTATTTTAAAAAATGGAGCTGAAAAATGAACACACTTTTGAGCAAAACCATATTCATTTTCCAATGTGGCACTTACACTTCTCTGCTCAAAGTCACCAGATCCATTTGAAAATACTGGTAACTCCACATTGCATGCCACTGATCCACTAGACAGGACATGTCAACAGGGTAGGCAGCCCCTAACATACCCCAGGATGGATTTCAGACTATGAGAAAACCTGTATAAATACATCCCTGACCTCCACCAAATGCTATCTATTTAAGAAAGCATATAATTGCTGATGCTTATAGTTAGATAATTGATGTTTTGATTTTTATTGTGTTTGCTGTAGCACTACTCTGAGATTCCTTG